>JASFDH010001223.1:0-16132 GCA_036937195.1 Nidularia pulvinata
ATCATCCAAGTTTTCATCAGGTACTTCAAGGTCTGGTTCAGCTGGTACTTCTGGTGGTTCCTCTGACTGCACATAACGGGCAGGTAATCGATGGGTATGTGGCCCATTGATCTCAGGGGGAGGTCCCAGAAGTTCCAACTCAGTCCTACGTGTACGTGGTAGACTTGGGGCAGGAGCTGGAGGTGTAGGTGGAGGTAGGTTTGGAGGTAAAGGAGGTAGAGGAGGTGTAAGAGCTCGAAAATGATGAGCGTGCTCGAAAAAGGACCGTGGGAACGAAAAATCGCGATGTCGGATGCCGAGGAAGAGGTGGGAAGGTGCAACAGTGGGCGAAACGCTCGAAGTGGCAGGTGTAGACACCTAGCACTTGAGGTTGTAGCCTAGACCAGTCTGGGGAATCCCAGTACAAGTCGTGCCGTTGCGAAATCCGGGGTGCGCAGCGTGTGTCGTGTCTCCGAAGTCTCGAAGTTGTGGAACTTCGAATGCGGCGGTGACGTGGCGTGACTTAGCGGTTCCCGGGGCCCATAACCTAAAGTAAAAAGAGTTCTCAGCGACGACGTAGCAGGAGAACGACGCTATATTAAATACCTAAAGTAAAAAGAGTTCTATATACAAATAAGTAAAGTAGAAGCTAATAAAGAATGTGAGTGCACATACCTCAGCGACGACGTAGCAGGAGAACGACGCTGAGGTGTTATGTGTCACAATAGGTAATTAATGGTCCGGAATTGTAACTGAGTTTAAATTACGTAAGGAATGAATGAGTCTGTATATACGTATCTAACTGACTATCTACAATGTCCGTTTCTAACATAAGCATCATAGACAAGATGAAAGCACGCCTTCCTTGGCATTGTGAGTGTTGCAAACATTTGCTGAGTATGCAACCATTCATTGTTTGGTGTTTTTGTCAGTTGCATTGGCCCATTGTATGTTGAATCTCTTTTTGATCAAATATCATGATATAAAGAGCAGTTTTTCTCTCTTCAGAGCTCCTCCTTTTGCAGGGGACAGCGACATTCTAAAGCATGCCTATGAGGCTGCATCCGACTATGAGGATGAATTGTAAGCCTTCTTTGTTCTATTTTGTCGCATCTTGCTCATGGATTACGTTCATCATTTTAGAAATATTAAACCACTGTATGCTCACTTTGTTCGTCAAATTTCTAATGTTCATTCATGATGCAGCATGTACAGGAAACAAATAGTCTATCGTCGTCATCTGAGTCAAGTTCTTGCAGGAGAGCTGCTACTACTAGTTAATGACACACTTTCTATTCAGCAAACATTATATAACTCCATGGGAAACATTTTCCATGTTGTGAAGAAGACTTTTACAGGAAGTAATAGAGATGTATCCCGAGAGCACTCAAATACCATAGACTCCAGATCATCGGAGAAAGAAGTTTGGCACGGATACAGGAGCATACAGAAGGTTGAAAGCATGAATGGACAACAGTATGAAACATCCCAGGAGCTGGAGAATGGTGACAATGCCTGTTATTTGGTTCCTCAGCTAAAGGAAAAGATTCTTCTGCTGGAGACTGAATTGAAGCAATGGCGAGACCAGGCTCATAATCTTGACTGATCACATCTTGACAATGATGTGACTGGCTATCTATGTCTACAACTGGACGAAGAAGAAGGGCATCACAATGAAACCCGCTCTGAGTTGGAGAAAGCCATCCTGGAAATTGATACGGCCCAGATGAGCAATGGTCGAATGAAACAAAAATTGGAGGAACAACAGTCAAGACATATGCTGCTCTTAGATGCAAACCAGAACCTTCAAGAAAAGATCACAAACCTCGAACTAAGGGCAAACGAACTGATACAGGAGAAGGGCAGTCTTTGCACTGAGACAAAACACCTGAAGGCTGCCATAGGGGAAGAGAGCATCACTCAGAGCAGCTTTGACCCATTCAACAATACATTGGATCAGGTTTCGGAAGCTCACATGAAGAGCGATGGCCAAGCAAGCATTGACAGTCTTAATGATGCTCTCGATAATATTGTCATGATGGTTGTGGAAGAAGCTGCAAATGTCGCTGCAAAGCATAACGACATATCTGCAATCGAGATAGACATGGAATTCTCCAAAAGTCCAATATATGCATCTTTGGCTTTGTCTGAGCTCTTGGATGACTGCTGAGGTCTTCTCCTGGATGCGCTTCTCCATGACAGGATCATCACTGCCATGTACAAGACCTTCTTCGAATCAACAGTTTCTCCAGTTTCTGTGGATGAACTGGAAGTCGTCGATACTCTCTTTGAACAGATATCAGAAAATGGTATGCTTATTCATAATTCAATGTCAGATAATATAGATTCACTTATTTTTATTAGAAACTTGGAGCGTTGCACAATGATGGAAAGCTCTAACAGCGTCTGCCATCTTGCGAGTGATTCCCGATTCTATGCGAATCAACGTCGTACATGGTATTGCCTATGATATAGGTTCAATCCTTTCTGCTGCCTATCGTATGCCAATGTCCATCTTCAGACCCGTTATCTCAGGGGCACTCACAGGACTCTATGCACTTTTCGAGGATGCACAGCTGTTGTCTGTGATCCTCAGATGGGATATATTGACAGCTAGTATGTCGGTGACCATTGCTCCTACATCTTCTGGCTTGTGCAGTCAATATTGTGATTTCAATCTGGAGCAGGTACTCAGTGTATGGCCTGAGATGGGCCCGCAGTTAGGAGATGCTGTGATAGGAATGTACAAGTTCGGTTTAAACAAGTCGATGAAATCTAAGCAAATCCTTCGTATAATTCATCCTGAAGCTATTACTGAAGCACTTCTTCGTGAAGTAGTAAAAAGTTCAAAGTAAATAAGCTGAAGCCACTGTAGACATAATATATATACAGCAATAATTTGTAACTAGCATGCAAAAAAAAAAAAAAACGTCGTGGATTCAAGTGCCAACTAATCGCACACCATGATTGCATTTCTGTATTTATATTCACCCTAAATTTGACCGTTTAATGATATACATTTAGCAAAGAATGACATATCACCCACATTGTACTTCCATCGCATACGAGCACTGACTTCTGTTTCGCCCAAGGCAATGCAGATATCAAACTAAATGCAGCATCCATTAGTTCTAACAGCACCACTGCATAGTAATACTGAGATTTACATCTAGAGCTTTGTATCTTCCAAGGGGGCCCATCTTATATGCAGTTTGTTCATAACAGTCGGACAGATCGGCCACTACAGTGCATATAAGATCAAAACCTGGCTGATAAGTGTGCTTTCTTAGGAGTATGTGTCAACTCTATCGCAGAGAATGGATAAGTGTAAGGTAGACATACTAGGAAACCTAATAAACTTGGGTGCTACGATCTCCTATAGGCGAAAATGTCGACCGACTCGATTATATCTTTATTGTCCGCGAACTGGCCTTTGGCAATTTCTATGTTATATGCATTGATGAACTCTTTCTCAGCCTCTAGTTTCGTATTCTAGATGGCTGCTTCAGAAAACAATAAAATCAATCAAGGTTAGAATGAACCTTCTTCACTATTTCAGACCATGCACCAGAAACGCGCCACTGTCCATTAAAGAATTGAACCTTGTCACGTTGAGTCATTTCAGGATCATCCTTGTTGAATGGCAAACCAATTTCTGTGCCATAGTGATATTTTGCGATTCTTGAACCAACACTGGAATCAAGATGCCAGGCAAGAGCTCCGTTGGCTACAGCCTTCGTGGTCGGTCCATCTGGCCGGCTGACAGGCACTCCGAACTCCTCACCCCATTTTACAAGCTCAGCATAAACGTAAGGGGAACTTGCCAGTCCTCCCACGAGGATAATTTTCTATAATAAACATTTGGTAACAGGGATGCCTTGCAACAGCTGGTGCTCACATCTGCTCTTCTATCGCCATTCTCAAAGGCAATCTCCAGTCCTTGCTTAATGGTATTGAGGGAAGGCGCAAAAAAGGATGCCATATCCGTCCTTCCGATTTGCAGAAGGTAAATTGAAAAGAGAAACAAAGGAACGATCAAATCTCACCCAGGTATCTTCAGCTTTCCACAGATGATCCCAAGCTTTGGATCATTCTTGAATCCATCCAATTGCACATATGACAGCTTCGAAGGATCGTCAAACTTTTAAGATAGTTATCATGTCAGTGTGATCCAGTTGTAGCAGAGCTCGCACCTTCCGCTTCGCATTTTTATCAAACTGACTTAAAATCCTTTGCATTGATTCTTCGGTATCCCATTCCGTACCAGCTAGACGATCTAAAAACAGTTAACACCGAAATAAAGACAGCCAATAAGTGCCATACTTTTCAAATACTCCTTTGCAGAGTGCGTAACAAATACGGCTCCTGCAAGATAACCTAAAGGTGAGGTATGAGATCTGCGCAGTGATATGCCCACAATGTAACATACAGCGCGAAGCAGATGATTCTTCAAGCCGAAGGGGAGATACTTTATTTATCTTATATCCGCTGGGGAATAGTGAATACAGATAAACAGACCGTGAAAAGAAATTACTTGCGTAATATCGATTGTTCCACCTTGGTATGCAATCAGTCTTTCCATATTCATTCTGGGATCTAAGGTGGAAACATACCTCCACAGTCACAAAGGATCAAACTGCCGTCTGCCTGTAGAGGCGAGCGGTTGAAACTTGTATTTGGAGGGCAGTCCAATTGACCCACATACCACTAGCCAATCCCCAATGCTACCGCTATCAACAGCATATAGAACTGCTGCCTGTTATGGGGGGTCATTAGCTAGAGGAGCACTGAATATGGTAGTAGACTGAACTCAGCTTCACTGACAAACTTCACTTGTCGTTCATTCCCTTTGTCCACCAAGCCACCCTTGACAGCTGCCGCGCGCATGCGCTGCTGCTGGCGTCCCTCCCAGCCGTTTGGTGTTGTCAGAATGACATACATCGACGGGCTCAGAGTGTTCCAGATATTCCCTCCATCAGCATAAGTAGACACGATGTATTCTTGTAGCTGAGTCTTAACATAGCCTAAGAAATGAGCAAATATATCGTCCACGGTGATGCCAGTTGGCAAAGGGGGTAGTTCGAGATCTCGAATTAAGGGCAAATGGTTGGGACGAAGATGCAGCTTCCACCTGTGTGAAAGGATTAACGTAAAAACAGGTGAACCAGATCCACCGTCACACACCATTCCATCTTATGCCATTCGTATTCCTCTGCTTCGATGATCACGTCCTAAAGGCACCTATGAGCATTTGAAGTAGGATCATTCAATATTTGGGCTCTACCTCGTCCTCTGTTTCTGCAGCAAAAGCGCACGGTTTATTAATCTTGTCGTAATATACAATTGAAGGTATTTTGGCATCTGGTGTGGCCTTTAAGAACGATTAAAATAAGCAGTGACTTTCATTTGTCAATGATAAGGAACGGTAACTCACCTGCTTGGGCCAGTGAAGGACCTGAAATCCGGTCGACGTGTCAATGCTTAGCACAAGCTGCATAGAACATATCAATCACCTCCTCAAATTTTGGAATATTGCCAGGTTGTAGAATACAAAACAACGCAGCGGTAAACTGTCAAGAGTTGGGATTGTGCGAGCTTCGTGCTTGTGGTCAGAAGGTGGCAGTGTGTGGGAATATTCTAATAGGCTGTATATAGATTATATCTACGTTGTCTATGTACCTTGCCCGAGTGGACCCAAGTCTACAATCCATCCCCCTTTGTTGTTTGCTTTCATTGGCCTCTTAGTTCTTGGAGGAGAGTGGCACTCCCTAACAGGAGTTTTTGACATAAACGTCGTTCCAATGTCGATTGCGATGACGAGTCTCCGCGCTTTCCCCTTGTACGGCTTCCGCCTGTTATCGACCATTATACTAATTTATGGGATATGGGAATATTCAAGATAGAGAAATTAGAGAAAAAAATCCAGAAAGTATGTATAGGGATCCTTTATATGATAATTAGTTGGTGCGGTTGGTGGTTAGTTGTTAGTCTTTGATTGAAACCGCTTTCATCATTTATTTTCTTTGAACCTTCCACGTTTGTCACGGTAACAAAGTTCGTGACGTGACATGTCGCGAAAAAATGGGAGAGTATCCGTGTGCGTGACAGCTACAGTAGCTAATTAGGTAGCAGTCAAGTAACAGTGGCCTCTCGCTTTACGTTCAAATAACCAAAAGGTACTATAAAATATCTACTCAAGCAACAGTGAGAAACTGCACCATGGGTTCCCATGGGATATGTTGGAATATTTGATGCCAGTTTGCGAGCGTTTCGCGATGTCACCGCATTTTCACATATATCTCACATCCTTTAGTTTACATTCTTGTGGCTTTTCTATAGCTAAATACATTGGTATATATGTAGTCTACAATTGTTGCATATACTCATCCGTTTGCCCCTCTTGGAACCCCCCCCCCCCTCCCCTATCCCTCTAAGGACAAACTGTCTCTGATGTCGTCGAGACTGTGTCGTTCATTTTAACAGGATATAGCCGACTAATTCAAGTGACTCAATAAAGAGTAAGAACAGATCCGAGAAGGGAGCAAATTGAATAATAAGCAATGTAAAGGATTCGCTCGTAAATTTAATTTCTTTCTGTCTGCCACTATGCAAGGCAAAAACTCAAGGTGTTTACTGTACATGATACACCAGCTTCTCAGCAGAAATAGGTTTCATCCACTCCTGTGCACCAGGGTCTGTCTGAGTGGGCGCCCGGTCTATCACCCTCCCATAGCCAAAGAGAGAGAAAGCATCTGGAACGATGCGGTCCAGGCCCCCGGGCATAAGGCGAACTGGGTTGGCTGCGATGGGGAAGCGCGTCGAGTCACCCTTTGCCCCAGCAGAGAGGAACTTGTAGAAGTCAATCGTGAAGGCTCGCCAATCAGGGAATACAGGCACATCTTCGCCTGAATGATACATGAGGATTGAGAACGGATATAAAAGGCGTGAAGATAAGGACGATTACATACCGTTATAACTAATTTCATGGCCCAGACCGAACCATACCGCACCGTAAAGCGCGCTGACGTCCGCTCGGATACCTTTCCTATTCCAGGATGCCTTTCGGACAACCGCGATCTTGCCTCCGCCCTCGACGAAAGTCTGTGAGATATCTGCCGTGGTGTTCTCCTCGGAGATACAGTCGACGGCGTAGGATATGCCTCCAGAAGCTTTTCGCACGTCTTCCATCCAGGTGGACGAGCGATAGTCGAAGACTGCCTCGACGCCAAGCGCGAGCAGCTTGGCATGGTTTTTTGGGCCTGCGGTTGCGAATATACGGTAGTGATTCCCAGAAGGGGTGCGGAGAAGCTTCACAAGTTCGATGGTGAACAGGCCTACGGAAGTGGCTGCGGAGTAGATAAGGATGGCTGGTGATTTGTGGGCGGGAGGGTCGAATTTGAAGGTGCTTTGGAATGGAGCGTTGATGTCCAGACGGATGAAAAGCGCCTAGAGATCATAATGGTCAGCAGAGCCGGGGAACATTCTTATCGAACGATATAGCACTAACCTGAGCTGCTGTCAATCCACACAATGGAATGGTTGCCGCTTCTTCGAAGGAGACGCCGCTAGGAATGCGAATGGCAAGATCCCCTTCAAGAATAGCGTATTCTGCGAAACCTCCTGGTCTAGCATTCCCAGAAGTTGCTGGAAAAGAATGTGATAATGAGACCCGATAATCGATGCCGTCTCTTCATCATACTCACCGCCTTGCAACAACCCAGCTACACGGTCGCCCACCTTCCACGTTGTGACTTTATTACCCACACTATCGATGGTTCCTGCAATATCGCTACCAACGACACGACCTGGCTTATCAGAAGGACGTCCTGTGTACATGGCGTCCACAGGATTCAGCGCAACAGAGTGCACTTTGATCCTGGTAATGCTAATGTTAGAGATCGTAGTTCGCTGCTCAGGGAAGATAGACGTACCGAATTTCACTCGCTGAAGGTACGGGGATAGGAACCTCAGTAACAACAGCCGTGTTTCCTGGCGCAGTAACAAGGGCTTTCATGAGGACCATATTTGTCCAGTAGATGAATTCAGCGAGAACAGGATTACTTTAGAAGCTCCTTCCAAAAGGTTGCGCCTTTATACGACGCCATTTGTCTGAATCGTATGATAACCCTTCAGCGCTCGGTGAGTAATGCGGGTACTGCTGCTGATTCAGTATTGTTGCTGATATATCCAAGTCCTGTTCCGGAAAGTAATATGGCGTCCACCGGCAATGAGAGGAAGGAAGGAGGTGCCCATGCGTGACCATCGCGCGCGCGTGTTTGGCGATCAAAATGATCTTCCCAGGCAGGATCCGTGTTCTCTCGTTTTGCCCTCATCGACTTCAACTTTGATTCAACTGCTCTACATCTTACCTTCTGCATTCCATAGCACTCGAATGTATAGAGCCAACGTGTGTAGAAACTGGGCGCAGGCCCTGGTCTTTATTCATATTTGATCATACTGCCAATGGGTGCATTGTCAACTTGCTGTCAGCTATTCTGAGCATGGACGAGCCTATTGGGCCCTGCAGCTCCGCGCGCCGTCGCGGAAAGAGCACGCAGCATACCTCCCGTCCCCCTACTACCACCACCACCACCATCACCACCACAGCAACAACAGAGCTCCCTGTTTGGGATACTTGACCTACGCTTCACGTTGCCCGCCAACTTCCTCGGCACCGCGCAATCGAGCTACATGTGCTTGGATTCGAACGCGCCCAGCTAGCCACAATAGAGCGGGGGGTATCCGCACGGGTTCGTGCAGTACGTCACCATCAACTCCCCAACCGAGATGGGCTTAGAACTGGACGCCTCTGCGGGTGCGGCTCTAGGTGTCCCATCGCTCGGGGAATTGGAGAAGATAGAGGTCCAGACTGGTTGAAAGGTCAATGAAAAGCGGTTCTTAGCTGTAAATGCCATTGAAGATTCATACTTCACCAGCAGAGAGACGGCAGCCAAGATCTCGAAAGAAGAGGTGCAGGACATCACGATCTGCATTTGCGAGTATCGGGGTATGCATTAGCTCTATAGCTGCCGTCCCTTGACTGATATGTCATCCCGTAACAAGAGGAGCGCCTGCATTCAGGCGAATACATGCACCAGTGCGGCAACTGCAATGTAATAGTATGGCTGTATGCCTAATGTATGAGCTACCACAATGAAGAGCAAGCGCATCATAACAATTACTATTGGAGCATTGTTGCCATAATTGCACGCTGAACTCTTCAAGTGCGTGCCATGGAGTTTGAATCACTGTAGTCCCTTCTGAAATGTAAAAATCTAGGAAGCTGCCTAAACGATCTCATCCGAAATCTTCCACTTCAACACGCAGCTTGTCTACCTTCGTGCCTTCGCGTACATCACGCTCTCGGCCATCTTCATTTGAAGAAATGATTAAGGAACCCCTCGAGCCCCAGACACCCATGTCTCGAGCACTATTTCTTGAGCCCCGTCTTGCCGGGTATTCCCCCGTAGATCGGAACGATGCAGCGTTCATAGAATTCCGTGCGTAGAATAATCACGAGCCTGGCATTCCACTATTCCGGGCTCCGAAGGCAATTACTGGTATAAGGAGAAAGACACTTTATCCTTCACCTTCGTCTATCGCTCCACTCGCGGTGGAGGCCACTACAATGGAGACGGATAAGCAAGCCGACATGCAAGCCACAAGAGCTTCTACGTCCAGCAACATCACACAGGGCCATACAGGTCCGTGCGACGACACCCACACCGTGGTGAATGCAAGAAAACAGAGGCTTAGTGAGACAGAGACGTGAGTAATTCACCATTGAGCTTCGGCTTTTGATTCTCATATTATCGGAATCATAGCGGCGTAGTGAAGAAGACAAGATCCAGCTTGTCTGCACAAGCTCCCGCCCGTACTACCCCTCTTCACCCCGGTGAATTCGGACGTCCCTCGTTAATCCGTAGCCTTTCTCAAGTAAACCTGGAAGAAGCTACTAAGGAAGATGACACGGAAGAAGACAAGAAAATGGAGTGTGATAGTAAAAATATGGAACTTGTGGCTATGAGTGTTACAGAAGATCTGGCGTCATCTAGCCTCAGCTTATCCGGCCTCCCGAAAGAAAGTCTGCATTTGACTATTGTCTCTCTATGTAACGTGTTCGTGGGTGTTTTCAAAGGTAAAGCTAGATGCCGCGCGCTATCAAACAATAAGGTGATGCAGCGCATAATGTAATTGATATCTTGCATTCGGTGAGTGGGAGTATCCATCCAAATTCGTCGATTATTTACCCTTCCTTAGCTACTAGATTATCCTCAATTGGATTCCTCGTTAGATGCAAACTCTTGAAGGTGCTATTGAGGTCGTCCAAGCGAAGGTCACTTTATCCGGGATGTTTCAGCCTGAAGAACATCGAGCGTGGAGAGGCTCCTATCACCGCAGGACATTTTGGCGAAATTTGGAAGGGAATATTCCGTAGGAAAGTTGTCTGTCTAAAGGTAGTGAAGATATACTAGCGGTCCTATGTAGAATATCTTTTGAAGGTATGAGCTCTTTTCGTTCGGGTGTTCTTTCCAGCCTTGACAAGCTTTTCAGGCCTTTTAGAGAGAAGCAGTACTGTGGGCTCATATCTCGCACGCCAATCTACTGCCATTTTATGGTATTTTCAACCTCGAGGACATGTATGGCCGAATCTGTCTTGTCTCTCCATGGATGGATAATAAGGACGTAGTGGAGTACTTGCAGAGACATCCGGAAGCTGTTCGTCTTCTTCTGGTAGGTTTGACCACTGGACTATTCCATATGTTAGCTGACATATACCGGCGTGCAGATACCTGATATCATTAAAGGTATATGCTACCTACACGACGGAAACATAATTCATGAGGATCTTAAAGGAGTAAGACCCCATGCACGTCTGCAAGACTATATCTAAACTCCAGCTAGGCCAATATTCTCATCACTGAAACTGGAAAAGCATGTCTAGCCGATTTTGGTCTGCCGAGCGTCATGGACGCTGATATCCCTAGGTGGACATCCGTACGAAGCACTTCTTCCTCAGGAGGCACTATTCGATGGCAAGCTCCGGAATTAAGGACGCCGGACCACTCCCAGGATGTGAAAGTAATGCTACAAGCGCTCACTTTAATGCATTTCTATATTCGACTCCTTATGCGAAATGACAATAAAAACTTTGCTTTCAACTTTTGTCACCGCAGAGCCGGAGTGGATGCTCAAATCTCTTCATTGAAGCTTAAGCCCAAATTGGCCACCAGCGAGGAGATACTGTTCTACTCAAACGCATCGATCGCTATCTCTAGCCATGCTGCATAGGACAAGCATAGAATAAAGCCTCTCAGCTCAAAGATTTATGAGGTTCAGACAATCGCCAGGACTCCCTTGTTCTCTCTCTTGAACTGTTTTCCTAGGTCCTAGGCGAAAGCATTTTACGTCTTCTAGCCTGCATCATGGCTCGAGTATTCTCCGGTTTGACGCGATTGTGATACATTCATGCAGTATCGTATCTATTGCGCTTCGAGCCGCGACTCTTTCAACGCACAATATTCAATTCGCCAAACTCCTCTCCTTCGAACCTTGATTATCTACTATACCTATGGTAGTGGTATGTCACTGAATCCTCCCTGATTAGTGTTCATGCGTGCAGCTAATGCGCCTAGCAGCTCAATCCATCGATATCGCAAAATTCAAGCTGCCCTCCCAGATACACGGAAATAGAAATCCAAGCCTCAGCAAGCCGTTATTTTGGTGCATCGATCTGGGCAAGGCTTTAGGACGGCAATGCGATGGTCACGCTGGTTCTTTTCAATACTCCCTGTCATGGATATAAATATACCGATGCCTAATTGGCGCTTAGTGAGCGTCTACGAGTGATATAATACTCTACACGACTCCCCACCATTGGTGACCCATCTGCCCTAAATCTACCACATATCACTGTTATCGGCCAATTTTGGTCGCATCGGAATTCGTGGTACATGTACCCTGGCTTTATTTGTGCTATAAAGTCTGACATTAAACTTCTTAGACCTTTCTCTTATCGCCATACCCATGGATCACCTGGTCATTCCTGCGGGAGCTACACATATCCGCGTGCCCTACAAATGCACCGAACTCTATGACGGAGGAAATTTCTTTGACTATCCAAAACGCAAAGGATGGACGAAGGAACAACTTTTAGGACAGAACAAATTTGGTGGTCGACCTCATGAAAAAGTCGAGGCCTTCTTCCAAACATGGCTTTACTTTGGCACGCTCACCTGCCTATTTAAACTGCAAGGGATAGAAATAGATCCATCAGAATTCCTTACAACCGACGAGCAATCTGGAGAGGTTTTCGTGACGACGTCAGAGGTTTTGGCTAACAAAATTCAAGCATGGAGGATAACATGGAAAAGCAGCAACAAGCATCGTGATTGCGAAGAAGCCAAGACAACACACAAGATTCTCACCGAGCTGAGTACCTATATCGACAGGTACTGTGGGGTGGAAGGTCGAGAGCATGAAGGCATTATGCGTGCACCAACCACTGCCCCCATCACATGGCCAGTTGCAGGAGAAATCGCCATGTCAATGATTGCCCTTGGCTATATCCTGGGGGAGGCGCTCAGGGAGATTTACGGGGATGGCAGAGTCATTATGCATTGGGGAGCTAGTCCCTTACTTAAAGCAAGACTACTGGAAAACGGCTGGTGTGCGTTGGATGTGAGGAGGCTTCTCGCGGACGTGGGAATCGATGGGCAGTATTATCTCGCTCTGAAGGAGTTTCCATATGACAAGGAACGACACCGAGGCTGCACTGAATTTGTCTGTATTGCGAGTACGGTTAACGAGGAGACGTACGTCACGCAGCATGTGCAGAGTGGGTGTAAGTGCAAGGATGATATGGCTACGAAGGACGTGGTGCGAGTCATTCAGAATGGAGGTATTCCGGTTGTGTCCTGGAGGAAGAACATCGGAAAAGATGGCTCGGGGTTCGTCGTGGAGGATGCTGGTAAAGGCGACATCACTTATGTTGCAGTTTCGCATGTGTAAGTGATCGTCTCTACTTCCAACCTATCCCCATTAATGATTCATACTGGCAGATGGGCTGATGGACTAGGAAATCCTTACGAGAATTCCCTCCCCGTCTGCCAGCTGGAACGCATTCAAGCACGTGTGGATGCGGTCTTCCCAGAGGCTGAACGCCGTCCTGTCTGCTTCTGGATGGATACCCTTTGCATCCCAGTCGCCGATGAATACAAACCTCTCAGGAAAAAATCGATTCAAATGATGCGGCAGATCTATCGCCGTGCTGGAGCAGTATTAGTCTTTGACGCGGGTTTGCAGCAGCTTCCCATTGCTAGTACGAACAATGAAAAGGCCATAGCTGTGTACATGTCGAACTGGATTCACCGCCTGTGGACGTTCCAAGAAGGGATGCTTGCGAAGAAGCTATATTTCCAGCTCAAAGATGGCGTGCTGCATGAGGAGGACTTCGTGGACGACAGTGTGAAGGAGCAGGAGGCTGACCAGGAGAGAGGGCTGTATGGCTCATTCCAGTTTACAGTACGTTCAGCTGCACTGGGACATTTCACTATCCTCCGAGACTTTGTAGAGATGAAACTAGCAGGGAATGGGGTATACTTCCCTCCGCTTACCCATGCCATACAGCAGCGTGCTACCACGCGCATCTCGGACGAAGCGATCTGCGCAGCTACGATCTTGGATATGAACATGGATGACATACTTGCGGTCAAGACAGATGATGTGCCAATCGAGGTCGTCGCTGCGGAGAGGATGGAGATCTTTCTCAAGCAGGTGGGAGACTTTGCGCCGGGGATTATCTTTCACCATCAAAAGCGCTTGCGAACGGAGGGATACCGCTGGGCACCAAAGACGATTATGGGCGCGCGACCAGCGGACTTCGCTAGAGACCTAGAAGAGAAGCATTCTTCATTCAAGGGGAAAGGTCTGCGCGTCCGTTACCCTGGCTTCATAATTGAGAACGTCCTCCCTGGCTCAGGGGAGGAAATCACAGTTATGTTTAAGCACGATGAACATCGATATCGCTTGCAACTCTTTCCAGAAGATGAAGAAAGAGACGGTGTCTCACTGGTGTGGGACCCAAACGCCGTTTATGCAGTGGTTATGTTTCGTTCGATTTCTGCTCGGTATACGACCGGAACTGATGCAATAGTTGGGATACTGAAGGACCCTGCTGCAGTACATGAAGAACAATTGAAGCGACGTCGTGGGGTCGTGTTGGACATGACTGTGAATATAAGATGCGAATGTCGTGCGTGGGTGGAACCGTTGGATTTGGCGCCTTCTGGGGCGTCAAGAGATTCTACAGCTTTAGCAGAGTTACTAGGAGAGAAGCAGAAATGGCGCGTTTTCTGAGGTTAGTCATGCTGCCCCAATAAGACTTCCTGACCCATGTTTTATCGCATTTCATGTCCGTTTTTGTTACGGGAGATGTACATAGGAATTTTTGATGTCATAACCTGTCTCTCTTTATCAGCTTCATCCAAGCCTCAGGTGAAAGGGCACGAAAGTTCAAATAGTGTCGACGTCTGACTTTGGGAGACAACACGTAATAACTTACCATAGATCTTCACCACAACCACCGCCCGCTCCAAGTCGCACTCTAGTTAGGCCCAGGGATCCGTCCCCTCTCCTCCTTTCGCAAGGCCACCTCGACCCCCACCCGCCGTGCGATGTTCTGATTCCATGATGGCTCGATCATGGTGTCAGCCGAAGGGACGCTCTTCCACGTACAGCAATCTATCCTAACGAACCACTCCAAGGTCTTTTCCGGCTTGTTTGCGCTCTCGCAGTCGTCGGGCAGGCCATGGTCGAGAGTTGACACGTCGTCGAGCTGCATGAGTATTTACTACAGGGCTTTGAATCACTGCTGGAGCGGTTTATGATCCTTCGTGTGTCCCTCTCTTAAAGAACCAAACCTAAAATAGGTACTTCGACCATCTTCCCCCTACTGCCAAGCTCGACCTGCTGCTATCAGCATGAGTGAGGGCAGAGGGAGGTGTGGAAGGCGTTACAGAGGATTTTGGATTGGAGATGTGAGAGGAATTGAGGGGAGCACAGGAGCGGTGGGGCACAGGACGGGTATAGAGACGAGGAACGGGTTTTCGGCCGGAGTGCGCTGCGCGTTTGGCTTAACGATGCCTGTTGACCACGAATCTACCAACAAAACAAAAACAGGATACATGCACTAGCTCTTGATTTTCTGCTTATACTGCCGCTTTATTCGTTCTATTCTTCATGCAGTAATCTTCCCTAATTTTCGTCGTTCATATTCCCGAGGTAGAACTCACGCTCTCGAGATTTCTAGGCGTTTCCTCCTGTCTGGGTCCGAACGACGAGCCTTAGCATTGGCTCTGTCTCGCGATTTACTTCCCTCATCTCCGTCATCATGTTCTAGTCTCTATTATCGTGTTCTGGACCCACCTTGACCTTCTTATACATTTTATTCAGAAAGGTACGTGATTCTTCAATCTCCACACTACGGTTCCTGCTGATACCTTTTCTTCCTACAGGCGCTAGTGGCTTCTACTTGCCAGGACGGTTTGATTCCTTCGCTTTCCATGGCCAGGTCACGTTGTTCTCACTCCAGTTTATGTCTCTGGAGTCTGGTGTTCCACCTTCGTGCCTCCGCTCGTTGGCTTCTGCACATTCTCCAGGGAGCTACAAAGCTTACGCCCGTGAGTCTGACTACGTCTTCGCCTTCGTCTCCGTTACCCAGCCCGGTGGTATGCGGCCAGATTCATCGACTAGTACGTGTCTGTAGCATTGCAGTAGATGATGGCTCTCTCGACCGACCGAAATTGTGTCGCAGCAGGGTACAGATTCTATTGGCTTTATGGAACGCGCAATTTCGTTATCATATGCTCTGTGCAGGTGCAGTGGGTTTCACGCCCCTATCCTACATACGTAGCGCGATGGCTGCAATTGACGCAAGCACATGATCTTGCAATTGGCGATGTTTGGGCAAACTGCGCCAGGGTCTCTAAGCTTCACTTGAATAAAATTTGTCGCGAGATCAGGTAGGGATGTTACAGTGTGCCACATGATATGGTCTAGCGAACACGTACAGTGTGCCATATGATATGGGTTCAGCGAATTCGCTGAACCAGTGAATAGCAAATAGATATATTAGGTAGTATACACTGTAAAA
>JASFDH010001224.1:0-16130 GCA_036937195.1 Nidularia pulvinata
GATGCGAGTTTGCCGAAGATCGAGCCGATGCAGCAGCTATCCAATGGGCATGGGAAGGGAAAGACGCCAATGTCCGAAGCGGAGATGGACGCGCAGGCGCTGGAGTTTGAGCGGATGGGCGGGGCAGTGAAGATGTGTTTTCGGCGGTGGCTTCAGAAGGCGATGGACCGCGCGGCGTGGGTGGAGGCGTGTAGGCATAGTGATGCGTACAGGCAGAAGATACGTGAGGAGGGACGATCACCGTTTACCATCGAGAAAGACAAGAAGAAACGGCGCGTCTCCGACATTGGTGCGACTGCGAATGGGTCCCCAGTGAAGAAGCGCGCACGGAAGCGTGTGTCGGATTACCAACCCCCGCGCACGGACGAGGAGCTCGCGAGAAGATTCAAAGAGGTGCAGAATATCCTACTATTGTAATTTCTTTCATGGCCTCATACCCTACTCTCTGCAGAACCACGAGGAACATGAACGCCGCTGGGCACAAGGCTCCTTCCTGCAAGTCGCGCGCCTGCACGTGAAGGGGAAGTTAAAGGCTTCTCCGGCAGTGCCGTGGTGCTTGTGGCTGTCGATGAATCCTGACAACGACGCGACGGCCATCTGGCTGGAGAAGAAATTCGATGTACCGAGTTCGGGGGAGTGGGTTTCGGAAGCGATCTTTTCAATACCAGTCGTGACACGGAAGGGTGCGACGGCGCAGGGGGGTTATCCTGGTGTGATTGTGTTTGAGTGCACGCCGATGGAAGATGTCGCGGATGAGATTGAGAGGTATGAATGGCGCTATTTCTCTCTAAGCGAGGCTGATCTTTCTTCCTGAAGAAAATACCGGATTCTTGACGACTGTTCCCGCCTCCGGGACATCATTATGGCTCTTCCTCCAAAACGACATTTCATCCCATCTCTCCTCATCTTCTGCTGGACCGACAGGAAGAACACAGATGCCTCATCAGACTTTTTTGACATGGTAAGTCATCGCGTGCTAGTTTTGCATTGACACCGGCTAAGTGACTTGACACAGGTCAAAAAATTTACCGAGGACAAGACACTGCAAGGATATCATGTGTTACCGATGTCATCTGCCACCACCGAGCTAGACGCGAAGCTCGAAGAGGCTCTGACCGTGCTGCCGCTTGATACAGAAGGCAGGCTGGTGCAATGTGTCACAATCCGGGGGATTTTCAAGATTTTCGAGCCTATTTTTACTTCATTCGTGGCAGAGTGGCTGGAGAATTGCTCCCTCAATGGGTACTGTGCGTGTTTCTTGTCGTGAATTGTTTCTGTTGTGTTGCTGATATGTCGATAGTCAACTGGAGTCTTTATGGCCAGCTCATGCAGGCGTCAGTTGTACTACTGAACAAGTTGGCACAGTGTGCTCTTTCTTTGTTAGGGGAACGTGCGGCGGATCTCTTACCGTCTTTTGACCCCGTACACCTGCAAGACAGCGAGTACGTGCTTTTTGAGCGCTCTTGTATCCATGTTCTCAATGTTTTTATATATATCTAGGTCTGCCTATGAGCTTGCAGCAGAATGGCTGAACAGTGCCAACCAGGGTGGCGATACGGAAGGTATCATGAATGATTTGCGGTCGCACAATAACATGGCGCAAGGTAAGGCAACTTCGACTGTTATAGAAGAATATTCGTGTTGAATATCGTCCTCTAGACTTCCCTACGCGAATATTTATCGACCATCTCGCCGAGCTGCTGCAGTCGCGGCTTGGGCGTCGTGTTGAGAAAGACCTGAAGACTCAATATTACCTTACCAACGCAGACGTCAATTCGTCGACGGAAGCACTCAAGGCAGCCATTCAACCTCATCAGATCAAGTTGGGGCAGACGCTAAACCTAAGCGTCCGCCGATCGCCTAAGCGTAGAGGATTCTCTGTCGAGACCGATGACACAAGGTATTTACTCTTCATCTAACTATCATAGCAAGCACTGATTTGAGTGTTTTCAGCCCGGGAGCTAAACGGATGCGGATGACGGAGTCGGTGGCATCAACTATCGATGACCGCACGCCTCCTTCTAGCCCGCTGCTCAATGGGCATAATACCCCGTCACGGAGTGCCAGCACTATGTCTGTGGCTCCTTCAGAACCTCCCCAGGTCACCGTTGCTATGCTGCGTGCACTGACGAGAGATATGAAGAAGAAATATGTGCCAGGGACATAGGAATCTAAATTATTCATTCACTCTTTTTAGCTTATTGTACTGAGGATATCACTGGATTTACTATAACTATCGTTTACGCTTTTGAATCATTGCTTTCTGGATGAATCAAATGTATCGAGAGTAACTCTGGAGTCTGAGGACGAAAGTTGCGTTGTGCCAGTGGGACTCATGGCCCAAGGGGGTGTCCACGTGATGAAACGAGAAGTCGAGTACTTCTGACGCTGAGTGCTCGACGCTCAGCCAGCTCAACACCAGCTCAGCACTCAGGGCCACTTCTGTGCTACCGCACGTCAACTTCCAAGCCCACGCAAGTTGAACAAAATCGTGTCACCACCTCTACCCAACTTCTACCACTGCCATGCTACCGAATTTGCGCCATGACGGTCTTGCGTTGATCGCGCGCAGACTTCAAGACTTGACCTCTGGCTGGCTCCCCGCGGCCAAAGTTCCAATCCAATCATAAACCACTCATTATTCGTTCAAAATAATTCGCACTTGTCATTTCAGAGCTGTTATACCATAGACGCCTGAAGCCGCATGCTTTTATAAAGCGGATCAATGGGACTATAATTCTTCCTCTGCTTCTATGGCTGTGAATTATTCCCTTGACCACGTACGGAAATCCTAACTTATCAAGGGTGCATTCACCTTGAGAATACCTGATTCACGTGGAAAATGTTCGATGATACTAGTATTTGAAACAGCCAGGTTGGGATGTAGATGCTGCTGAAGATTCTACGTAGGGACCAACAAGACGACGAGCACTACTCAAATAGATGATTTTGAATCGGCCGTTACTGCCTTATGTAGCGCATTTGCCATATCTGCGGAGACAAAATCAAATATCGAACGCTTCCCAATAGCAATGACAACACCGCACAGAAAGTCCTAGATTTGTTACAGCTGGTCAACGTACCAGACGGCCTGGCAAATACTTCCCTTCTTAATAAAGCCTTCGACAGTTGCTTGACTCTCCTCAGTCTTAGAGCGTACCTCTGAGAAGTAACCCACTGGCTACCTCGTCGAAATTGTCCAAAAGGACCTCACTTTATCCGCGACGCTTCAATCTTAAAGAGATTGAGCGTAGAGATGGGCTTGTCACTGCAGGACACTTTGGCGACATCTGGAAAGGAAGATATCTGGGAAAGCCTGTTTGTCTTAAGATCGTTAAGGCATACGAGAGGTCCCGTGTAGAACGTCTATTAACGGTAGGTTAGCATCCATTTATTTTTTGATTTTTTCAAGCTAACGATAGAGCTGGCAGGCATTTTGGAAGGAAGCTTTACTATGGGCTCATATATCACACTGATTCACACATCAATGTACTACCATTCTATGGTGTCTTCTACCTCAATGGTCCACATAAGAGAATTTGCCTTGTCTCTCCTTGGATGGAAAACGGGAACGTTAACGATTATTTGCGACAAAACCTGGGAGCTGTCCGCCTTCTGCTAGTGAGAATGATTTACTGAATTACATGTTGCACGAAGTTTTATGCTAATAGTGGCTCGTAGATCTCTGACACCATCGACGGAATTCAGTACTTGCATCAGGAGAATATCATCCACGGAGATCTTAAAGGAGTAAGAGAATATCTACTTTCATTTTTCAGGTATTCGAGCTTGTTATAGGCAAACATCCTCATTACCGAGTCAGGAAGAGCTTGCCTTGCCGATTTTGGATTAGCTAGCGTCATGGACGGTGAACTTCTCGAGTGGACTTTGATTGAAAGTTCACTCCATGGAGGTGGAACGTTACGGTGGTAAGCTCCAGAACTGATGTTACCGGAGGAACTTCATGAGGGTCGAGGTAGCAAGGCCAGTGATATTTACGCTTTCTCGTATGTGTGTTATGAGGCAAGTACTTGAGTTTTCCACCTGCAGAACGGTAATTTATAGGTCTGTGTCCTCAGATCTTGACTGGTCGACTTCCCTTTCACGAAATATCATATGGTGCTGCAGTTATGTTCAAAATCATGTCCGGAGAACGTCCATCCCGTCCTGCATATGACACCCAACTATGCCGTGATTGGGGCCTCACCGATTCCTTGTGGATATTGATGGTACATTGTTGAGATAGAAAACCCGAGGATCGGCCAAGCGCGGGCGAGGTCAAGGTCAAAGAACTACTACCATCGCGAAAGACTTTTGATAACAGGCAATATACTCTACCCTCTGCTCACTTTCGAAATGGTATGCTGCATAATGCTTTCGGGCAATTCACAGAAGAGCATTTGCGACACATTATATCGCAGACCGACGATCCGCTATATTCGTTTCTAGAGCTTGTTGATTCTTCCAGCGAGCACATTAAATGCCATGTGGGACTTACTGGGGATCAATATGTGGCATATGGAAACTACTTTGATCTATGGCTCGCGAAGCCCAAGAATGGCGGAGATTCACTTCTGGTTTGTTTTAAGTGCCATATTCTGGTAGGTAACTCCCCTAATGATCATAAGCTCTTCAGATGGCAGTTAAAATCCTGCATGATGCAAGCTTCCGTAAGGGAAATTCTGTAGGTCAACTGAAGGTATTAGTCCCGGTATTTTTTCAATTTCCTTCGAAAACTCACGAATTGGCGACTGTCAAAAGGTTCTCAATGAACGCGGCAAGATTTGGAAGAAGGTTTCGCACAAACATGCCGCGCAATTCCACGGTTTCGCTTATCTTGAAGCGAAATTGCCTGCTCTCGTCCTTACTTATTATGCCAATGGGAATATCATGCAGTATATGAAGAAATATTTAATATTTCACTGACGATCACGGGAAATTGATTCTGGTTAACTTGCTGATGAATGTATTCTCCCTTCAAAACGATGCTTAATTATCTCTGTTACAGGTTCTTGAAGTTGCCCTGGGTTTGCGTTACTTACATGCCTTTCAACCAAATATCGTACATGGAGATTTACGAGGTGTCAGTAATCTCTATTATCAACCGATTTTGCGGTTGCTTACCCTACATTAGGCAAGCGCACTGATTACAGATGATGGTCATGCTATCCTCGCAGACTATGGACTTGCATCAGTGATTACTCCCACAGAGTTTACCTCCGCCAAACCTGGTGGAAATTGTTGTTGGACTGCGCCTGAAATCTTGAATCCGCCTGACAGCACGGCTGAGTCACATTTAACACATGAAGGAGATATATTCGCTTTTGCCATGACCGTGATTGAGGTCAGTTTCATGTCTTGTAAAATTATAGTTTCTTTGGTGACGTTTATTTCGTAGATCTTTACTGGACCACCTCCATCCGCTGATGAGAAAAACGATAGCGCAGTTATTTTAGCAATTCTCGCAGGAAAGCGGCCAATATTTCCTTTTTCGCATCTCGATTATCGTCCTCACTCTGTAATTGAGGACTGCTGGAGGCAGGAGCCACGCGCAAGGCCTATGATACATGAAATTTGTGACAGAATCAACATGACGGTAAGAAAATGGAATAGATATGACTAATTCAGACTTTAGTTATTCTATTTTGAGGCATTTCAATCTCCCTGTGCTATCTGAGTAGTTTGTGCATATCGACAAGATTCTCCTGTCAAACCTTCTGATATAAAAAATCAGGCTTGCGCGCCTAACCGTGTTCTAACAGAGCCACCTATTCACCATGCGCCAAAGGATGATCGGAACCTAGTCCGACGGAGATCGTAAGTCGAGGTTGACTCCACTTCATTATTTGTTGCTTGATTCTGAGATGTTTTATTAGCGTGTAATTTTGAACTCACATTGCAGAATTTGTCAACGAGTTTCACAGAATATCAATGGAGTTACGACTCACGAATGGCTAATCCCTTCATGTGATGAGCCGTCCCCCTCATTGTTTACATAACAACAAAGTAAAATGTTAGGATAGACGCAAATGCCAATAAACCCGATTCGTAAATTGTGAGCCCACCCTTCTCATTTGCCAGTGTGTCACCTTGCCCCGTGTTGCTACTTGAACTTCCCCTGTTCAGCCAGACGAGAGAGACGAGCATGTGGCGACAGCACCGACAAGAGCAATTGCTGTCTGTGCCACGACAGTCGCGAACTTCTTAGCGCGCTCTGACGAGGATAGACCCTCGACCAACGATGACGAGTCGACAACGACCGCATCGACGTCGATGGAGATCGAGGCCGTGGTGACATCTTCCATCAGGACATCCGCGCTGTCGAGAGTCGGTACGGTGCATGGCACCCTTTTGCTCTCAAGATCTCCTACCTCACATTTCGATGACGTCAAGACGGGTGCGGCGGCATGCAATATGCAGCAAGCATACGCTACTCTCCCTCAGCCTCTATCTGCCATGTGCTGTGTGTTGACGTTGCACGGTAATCCAAGTCTCGCGCAGCCTTGAGCGCATCGAGCTCGACAACCATCTGATTCTGGGTCTTCTCCCTGAGGGTGCGCATTTCTACAGGTAGACAAAGTTCAGTAGTTATTGGTGTAAGTTATGTCTGAATTATGAAAAGCGTATCGTTTACCAGCTCCTTCAATACACTTTCAAGGCTTTAACTTTGCTCTTGGTCTCTTCATTATGCTGCGCAGAAATGGCTACTCTATCGTAGTCACGCCTCAAAAGAGACTCCTCGATCTTCCCCAGCCTGCTGTTCAAGAACATCACATCGTCCACTACCGGGTTTTTCACGCGTGCTGAGATTTCGTCGCACACATCCCTGAGATGCTTGAGACGCTCATCATGGTTGGAGAAGCGTGCTTCAGTTCTATACGCAGTAATGTTGAAGCGCACCTTGTACTTCAGCCTCTGGGGATTGAGTTTACTTATCTCTGCATACAGGTCTGCGGTGCTCGACTCGGGGTCGGAGGTGGTGAGCTGCATATCGTTTATTATCGCCTGCATACTGTTGGCGCTGGTCTCAAGGTCGAGGGTAGTGGCCATCAGATTTGCGCGTCGGGCTTCGAGAAGGCTAGTAGATGCAAAGAGATAAGCGCAATGAGACTTGAGAAACGTTGGTAGACTCTTGGAGTTTCTAAAGCTCATCTTGCGGCTTGGTGGCTTCCACCTAAAGCAAGAGAGCGTTTCGTTAGCATAACTGTAGAGAGGTGAGGCAAAGAAGAGGTCTACCAGGAGTCCAGCCATATCTACTTTCAAATCTTCTACCACGGCTGAAATAACTTCGTGAGGCGCGGGGCGGAGATGACAGCAGGAAGAGAAGGCCCGGGAGATACTAATGATGTCTGATTGGGTACTGAGGCTTCCCAAACGACTCTGAAGCTTTCTGGGTGGCCTCCTCGCCGATATTGGACGGGTCTCTAGTACTAACGTCGGCCTTAAAACTCCTTAGCCACGGCCTTCTCCTTCTTCCCTCCTTTCCTTTGCTCCATCTCCCTAAAGAACTATTTTACCGTCTACGACACCTTACCTGCCTGCTGCGTCACCACGGCCACTGCTGTGAACGGGAAAATAGGAACACCTGACCCCGACGCCGCGAGCACAGGTTGCGGCGGAGCGATGGAGAGCGGGGATCGTGGAATAACAGGGGCGCTTCTGAGGAAGAACATCCGTGCCGTTATGGGGGGGGAACTGAGAACGGGAACAGGATCGGGGGGAGCACATAGAGCGTAAGACGGGGTGTCCGAGGAAGACGAAGATGAAGCGTCAGAAGAGGCGGGAGACGAGGACGAGGACGACGCCGAAGAGTGGGAAGGGGGTGACGGACGAAGGAAGTCATTTGGCTGTATCGGCTATGACGCCACGGAAACATAACGGAAAGCAGACCGGTGCAGAGCGTGACTACGATCCGAAAGGTTGTCAAGCCTTCCTCGCAGCAGTGCTCTCTTTCTCTGCCCTAAGTGCCTTGATTGTGCAGAAGCTGTTGAAAGGACGATAGCAAGCGTAGGAAATACGAGAAAACCGCAATGATTCAGAGGTAAACGCGTACTTAATACCATACAAATAATTGTCCTTAAGTACATATTCTCGAGCCAAAGACTGCATAATAAAACTAACGGTATGGGGGCATATGAAACAGTTGACCATAAATCCTACATAACGGTGGCTAAATAGTGAGGTGAGATGCATAGTACTAAATATAGAAATCATAGATGGGAATGGAATCGTTTGTACTAACCAATATTCCAACAGAAGCGTCTATGTTCATTTTGTATTCATTTTTAGGTTCCCTATGAGCCTTGAGCTTAAAATTTAAAAGTTGAGAAAGAGTAGGTAGGAGTTGCAATTCAAGGGAAGAAGTCCAAGTTCACTGGCAGTGGCAAGCTCAAGTAGACCGTGACGTTATTCACGTGATGAAGTTCAATGCCACGCAAATCCCGGCGGTTGGCTTTTTGATTCTGAACAACGAAGCCAATGTACCCCACCGTAGCCTGTGTCATTCCGTCTCTATGTTGATGGTCTTGCTCAGCCTTGAAGGTCTGACATTCCACGCCCCCATGGCCAACCCTGCCGTCCAATGACAAGCTATCATTCACTCTTCAAATGGAAAGCTTTGTCTCGGTTACGGCGGCGGTGCATTATATACAATTAGATGCTGTAAAATCCCCGTCATCCGGAGCTGCAAGCATCCATAACTTAAATGGAACTCAATAATACTTAAACCACTTAGATTTCATCGACCATTCTTTTTCCACACCCGTGCAACCACTCTCTCGACTGCACGCGGAAATCCCAACCTATCACTAAGTACTCGACATCCATCCATCTTAAGTGTACTGGATTCACGTGGAAGACGCTTGATATAACAGGTATTTGGAATAGCTGTATTAGGATGCAGACAAGGTTGACGACTTAATATCAGGGACCTACAATATGAACAGCGTCATTCGAGTGGAGGAATTCCAGTCGGTTATTATTACCGTACACACTGCGTTCGCGAGCGTATACGGAGACAAAATCAAATATCGAACCCTTCTAAGTAGCAAGGGCGATGCCGCACAGAACGTTCTAGACCTCCTACAGCTGGTGAGCATAGTGAACACTCTTACAAATTCTCTTTTATTAATAAATTCTTCGACAGCTGCTCGATTACCCCCAATCTGATGCTTCTCAAAGAAACAGGCACTTGACAACGTTATTGAAATTATCTAAAAAGACCTCACTTTATCCTCGTTGCTTTAATCTTAAAGAGATTGAGCGTCGAGATGGGCCGGTCACTGCAGGACACTTTGGCGAAATTTGGAAAGGAAAGTACCTGGGCAAACCCGTTTGCCTTAAGATCGTAAAAGTGTACGAGAGATCTCGTGTAGAACGTCTATTGAAGGCACGTTGACGTCCATATACCTTGTTTTGTTGAAGCCAACTGGATAATTTACAGGCATTTTGGAAGGAAGCCTTACTGTGGGCTCATATATCACATATCAACGTATTACCATTCTATGGTGTCTTCCACCTCGACGACCCATATGGAAGAATTTGTCTTGTCTCGCCTTGGATGGAGAACGGGAACATTAATGACTATTTGCAACAAAACCCGGAAGCTATTCGCCTTCTACTAGTAAGAAATTTGTCTGCACTATGCATTGCAAATGGAGCGTAAATCTGACAGCAGATTGTAGATTTCTGATATCATTGACGGAATTCAGTACCTGCACCACGAGAATATCGTTCACGGGGATCTTAAAGGAGTAAGAGCACATTTATCTCATTTTGCAGATATTCAAACCTTTTGCAGGTTAACATTCTTGTTACTGAGTCAAGAAGGGCTTGCCTTGCCGATTTTGGACTGTCTAGTGTTATGGACGGTGAAATCCTCAAGTGGACTTCGAGTGACAGTTCAAACCATGGAGGAGGAACGTTACGATGGCAAGCTCCAGAACTGATGCTACCGGAGGAACTTCACGGCATTCGCAATAGTAAAGCCAGCGATATTTACGCATTTTCGTGCGTATGCTATGAGGCAAGTACTTGAGGTTTTTTCATGCATTTTACGGTAATTTATATATTAATGTCCCTAGATCTTGACTGGTCAACGCCCCTTTCACGAGGTGACATATGACGCTGCGGTCATGTTCAAAATCATGTCCGGAGAGTATCCATCACGCCCCTCATATGGCAGCCAACCGTATCGTGACTGGGGCTTAACCGATTCCTTGTGGACATTAATGACACATTGCTGGGAGAGGGAACCCGAGGACCGGCCAAGCGCGAGCGAGGTCAAAGAACGACTACCTTTGGGAGAGATTGTTGATAACAGGGCTGGTGGTGAGCAAGGTACTGTGTCTTCCGCTCACTTTCGCAATGCAATGCATGGTGCTTCTGGTCGCTTCACCGAAGAGCACCTGCGACAAATCATATCACAGACAAGCAATCCACTAAGTTTACTTTTTGGGCTTTCCGATCCCCCCAGTGAGCATATTCCATTGTATTTAGTTTTAATAGCACTATTTCTGATAATGTTTCAGAAAAGCCACGAAAGTCGGATTTGCTTGGACGGCGTCCCGGTGGTCCTCGTCCCCCGCTTTCTCCTATGCACGATCAATCACACAGCCAAGTATCAAATGTGCAACGTCAGTCCGTAGTTGTCGATGGTGGTAGACAAGACAGGACCGAAAACATCCACTCAAATACCCTGGGCGAAATAGTGATCGATATTAGCCCTCTCGGTATTCCTGCCTTGTCTACAGACTGTAACCTATCTACTTCATATCCCATTACCGGAGAAGATACAGATGCATCATATCCCCACATCCCCGATGCCAAATCATCCAGTCTCTCTGCAGAGCATGGCCATGAGGACCCCGAGCCTCAACGCAATACATCATACCCTAGCGCCGGACCTTCCAGTAAGAGTGACATAGTTGTTCACTTCTTCCTGAATGCCCTGACAGCATCATTCCAGCCACGATCGAGTATCTCTTGGGTCGAACTGTCGATAACGATCCAGACGGCCGTGTATATCTTGCACTCAACATTGGAACTAAAGAATTAATGGCTGCGAAGTTCCCGCGCAGAGCGAAGCTCGACGGCAACGTTCGATCGCGTTCTTCTAAGGAGAGATTAAGGTCGGAAGTCAGCATTTTGAGGAAGATTGAACATCCAAATATCGTTCGTTATATTGCATCCTCGGAGACAACGCTGTAAGTTCTTGACTTTTTTGGTTGATTCCATCGTCTCGCCGACGTGCTTAAATCGATCAGGTTTCTAGAGTATGTATCTGGTGGCTCAATCAGAAGTTGCTTGCACTACCATGGAAGACTTAAAGACGATGTTACAAAATCATTCGCGACGCAAATATTAAGCGCTCTTGCATATCTCCATTCCCAAGGGATAGTTCATGGAGTAAGCTATTTGTTCAGATTTCGCTGACAATTGATCAATTTACATAGTTTTACAGAATCTGAGGTCGGATAACATACTTCTAGAAAGCTCTGGGTTGTGTAAAATATGCGGATTTGGAAGGGCCAAACGCACGGAAGGCGGCAGAACTTTAACATCGCTTCCTAGTAAAAACCAATGGTGGACGGATTCTGAAACCACTACCGCCGACGATGATGCGTCATATGATGCAAAGGTTGATATCTGGAGCCTTGGTTGCGTTATGATAGAGATGTGGACAGGAACGAAGCCTTGGAAGAGACAGGTACGCACACTCTCGACTACGGCTCTTCGGGAGGCCTGCATTTCCTCTACTAACTTGGCCCTCGAAGTTCTCTGAATCCAGTTCACCGCCTCAGATCCAACATGATAACTTCTTGTCAGCGCTGGCGGATGACTTCAGACAGAACTGCTTTGTAGTGTGCGTGCGGTATTTTTCGTAAACTTTGAAACACTATTTAATTCGTGGTTGATAGCAACCCCTGGGACCGCCCAGGAGCGAAGGACCTTATCCAGCACCCGTATCTCATCCTTCCGCCCAATTGGGCATTTGCAGGGTTTTTATGAACTCCTCGCATCGTACATTGCGTGCCGTGTAGGTGGTACGGGCACGGCTGTTTCCTGATGGGACTGCCGTCAGCGAACTCCTCTCGGAAAGGAGTACCTGTATTGTTTATAATAACGAATGGAAGATGAATACAACTCTGATCATACATACATACATGAAATACATACACCTAATCGTTTACATGGCGACAAAAGAAAATGTTAGGATAGAAGGATTACTTGTCGCCTTAATTCATTCATACAACGGGTGTCCGTGAGCCACCCTTCTCATACTGCATTTGTATCACCTTGACTCGTACTGCAACTCAAGCTTCCACTGTTCAGCTGAACGCGAGCGCTGTCCATGTGGCGATAGCACCGACGGTAAGAGCAGTCGCCGTCTGTGCCATGACAGTCGCAAATTTCTTAGCGCGCTTTCGTGGAGACGGACCCTCGAGCAACGATGTCGAGTCGACCGCGGCCGCACCGACGTGGAGAGAGGTCGGGGCCGTGGTGATATCTTCCATCAGGACATCTGCGTCGTCGAGAGTCGAAGTGGCGTCCTGACTCGGAATTACACTCATACCTTCATTCTCAGGGTTTCCTACCTCACTCTGCTCGCGTTCGCGCTCATCCTCGTCTGTATCATCACGTTTCCGCTTCAACGACGTCAGGGTGGGCGCGGCAGCGTGCGATGTCATGGCGGCAGCAGCAAGCATGTGCTGCTCTGCCTCGGCCTCTACCTGCGTTGTGTGTTTGGCGATGCACGCCAATGCTAAGTCTCGCGCAGCCTTGACCGCATCGAGCTCGACAGCCATCTGGTTTTGCGTCTTCTCCCGGAGGGTGCGCATATCTATAAGGAATCAAGAGGTTCAGTACTCGTGCATGTAGTTATGTATGACGGGCATATACCGTTTACCAGCTCTTTCAGGGCTTTGACTTCGTTCTTAGCCTCCTCGTTATCCTGGGCAGAGATGGTCTCTCTGTCCTGGTCGCGCTTTAAGAGAGACTCTTCGATCTTTTCCAGCCTACCCTTCAAGAACATCACATCGTCCACCGCCAGGTTATCCACGCGTATCGAGATCTCCTCATACACATCCTTCAGATGGGTGAGACGTTCATCGTGGTCGGAGAACCGTGCTTCAGTTCTATGCACGTTTGTGTTGAAGCGCGCCTTGTACTTCTGCCGGTGGAGGTTCAGTTTGCTTATCTCGGCCTGCAGATCTGCAGTACTCGTCTTAAGGTCGGATGTAGTGAGTTGTAAATCGTTAGTGGTCGCCCGCATCTTGCTGGCGGAGGTCTCGAGGTCGGAGGTAGTGGCTACCAGGTCGGCGCTTTGTGCTTCGAGAAGGTTAGTGGAGGCGAGGAGGTCAGCACTCCGGGACTCAAGGGCTCTGGTAGACTCTTGGAGTTTGGTACTCTCAGCCTGGAGTTCGGTGACTTCCGCCTGAAAGAACAGAAGGTGTGGTTAGCACAGATGCACCATAAAAACAGAGAGAATGGAAGGGTGGTACGAAGAAGGGGTTTACCAGGAGTCCGGCCATCTCTGCCTTCAAACCTTCCATAGCGGCTGGACTAACCTCGTGAGGCGCGGGGGCGGAGACAGCAACGGGCAGAGAGGACTCCGAGGATGCTTGCGATGTCTGGATAGACACAGAGGCTTCCCAGATCGACTGTGAAGCCTTCTTGCTCGCCACATCGCCGACCTTGGACGGCTCAGCATTAGTGTTGATATTGCACGGTTCGGCCTGTACCCTCTCCATAGATACATCTTCCTCAGAACCGGCCTTCTCCTTCTCCTTCTCTGTATTCCTCTGCTTCATGTCCTCAAGGTACTGCTCCACCATCGACGGCACTCTTCCTGCTTGCTGTATCACTGCCGCAACCGCCCTAGGCGAGGAGGAGGGGTTACCCGAGCCTGAGGCCACGGGCATAGATTGCAACGGAGTGGCCATGGGGGGTGGGGGCAGGCCATGGAATGGACCGTGGAATGACGATCCAGGAGCGCTTCCGGGGAAAAAGGTGCGCGCCATTATCGGGGGGAGGGTGGAGAACATGTTGGCGTTGGGAGGAGGCAGGTTGTTCACGGGATAGAATGTCGGGGACAACGATGACATCGAGGGGAGGGAAGGAAGCTGCGGTAATGGCGCGGTGGCGGAAGGTGTTTCGACATTCTCCTTGTCTTCGTCGTCTTGTTGGGGGATGGATTGGGAGCGGGAGCGGGAACGGGAACGGGACTGGGAACGAGAGGAGCAGATGGACGAAGAGTCCGAGGAAGAGGAAGATGAAGCATTAGAGTCAGAGGGAGAGTAGGACGAGGACGAGGACGAAGAAGCTGACGAATGCGAAGGAGAGGGAGACGGGGTAAGGGTATAGGGATCGGCGAGAGCGGGGCGGGAATCCTCCTCGATGGCCCGCATGAGAGCGGCTACAACGCCGTCGGGGGTGGGATGCAGGAGAATGGGGGAAGAGGCGGGCTCTTCCACGACATCGGGGGGTGTCTCGGGCTCCATGGGGGAGGAGGACTTCGACCTGCTCTTGCTCCTACCACGGTCTTCAGAACCCGTCGATTCGGACAACACGCGGTTATCCGGAGCAACAGGCTCTTCATCAACATAGAAGTCCTCGTCTTCATTTACTTCAGCCTCATTCACTTCGTCGGCTTCTTCCTGCTCTTCTTGGCTCTTCTCTGGATTCTTATCCTTCTGAGAAAATAACTGAAAAAAGTCCATCGGTTCATCGTGCCCACTATTCCGCATCTCGACCGCAGGAAGACTGCCCATCTCCTCATGGAACGCTTCTACATTGCTGACCACTGCAACTTCCTTGGAGAGTGCGTCCATGTCGTTACTGAACGACTCCATCTCGCGATCGAAGTCAGAGTCGGAGCGGATAAACGAGGGCTCGGCATTGTTGAGCGAGGACGGGGCGTGGTTGAGGGTGAACTCACCCCGGTTGAACGCCTCACAGCTTGAGTAGGGATCAGGAGTGACTTGCTGCGACCAGTTGCGGTTGTGCGATGGCCAGCCTGGGCTGTACGGAGACGCTGGATGATACTCTGGGGAACCTTCCCGGACGGGGGTTTGCAAGGAGGGTAAGGACAGAGGGGCCTCGGTGGGAGGCGCAGCGGTAGAAGTAGTAATGCTGTTGGCAGTTGTAGTGGAAGTAGTAGTGGCAATAGCAGTAGTGTTGTTAGACTCAGAAGGTGAGTGTGTAGGAGGCAAGAGCCGCTTGAGGACCTCGAAGGCCCGGCTTATGTTCGATCCCGAACCCGAGACTGATTGGGCGCCCGCTCCAGAGGCCTGGGCCTGTAACTGTGATTTAGAGCTGTCGGCGGGCGGCGGGATCTCCTCGATATCCGAATAGAGCTCATGGTCTTCGCTTCGCGACGAGTCGGAGTCCTCTGACGAAGAGGGGATGTACACGCCGTACCTGCCTGAGTTGGAGCGGGATGGGCTGGGCGGGTGTGTAGTACCATTAGGGACTACAAGAGGCTTGAAGACGTTCCCGGAGGTCGCAGAGGTCGCATCAGCGATACAGGAAGCCATGGTGGCGACCGGGGTCGAGGCAACATACTGCAGCTCCACGCGGGCCACGACGGGCCGGACAAGGTCCGCGTTCCTTCCGACGGACTTGCCGAAGGTGAGTACGTCCCCGTCCGCGAGGAGGGTGGGGGTCTCAGACTTGAGGCGCCTGGAGACGATTTCGTTCGGCTTGCGCACATATGTCCCATGGTGTGAGTTGAGATCGATGAGGTATGCCTAGAAGAGGTAAGTAGCAGAGGGGCGATGATCAGCTTATCAGGCGTGATACTCAAGGCGAAACGAGGCATACAAAACCACTGTCTGAGAAGGCAATCTTCGCATGCTTGCGGCTGACGACGGCGCACCGGAAAAGCGCCTTACCAATGTCTTGCATCGAGAACCCCCCCACAGCGTCAGTGGACGAGAGACGCCCAATCTCGATGACGCTCGTCTGCGACCGACGATAAACCATATTCACTCTCCCAGCAGGATCCTCTTCATCTTGGGGATGGACATGAAGAGTAACGCCTATAGGATTCCGGTTAGACGAGCGCCCAGCTCTGGGACGAAACACATGCGCACCCGACACTGGGCGGTGTCCAAGCAGGCCGCGCGGGC
>JASFDH010001225.1:0-16122 GCA_036937195.1 Nidularia pulvinata
ACAAGCATTCAAATCTACCTATCATGACTCTCCATCAACGCAACGTTAACCACCGCCGCACCCTCAAGGCCCGCGCCGACATCCCTGGCTCTCTCGGAGTGGGCAACGGTAACGTCAGCAACCCCCACTCTGCGACCAACGTCGATGAGACCCCGCGTGAGTTGTCTGCTTTGAGCGAGCGAGCAATCTCTGACAGCAGTGATAGCGGCGAGCAGCACGCCTCCACCCACTTCGTCGACCGTCAGTGATAGTACCCCACCCGCCAAGGAATCGTCTACTACCCAGCAGCAACAGTCGTCCTCGACCACCGCCAAGCAGAGCAGCACCAAGGTGCAGGACCTCGCGCAATCCACCACATCTTCTGCCGAGCCTACGTCTGAGAGCACCACTGCCACCTCCTCTTCCACTTCGGCTTCGTCTTCATCTTCGTCGGTTTCGTCCTCCTCTAGCAAGGCTTCTTCTACTTCAGTACGTATTTCTCCAAGTATATTGGTGTCCCGTGCTGACATAGCGCACAGACCATCCCTGCGAGTACGATCACCACCACCTCGGCTGCCAACACCCGCAAGGTCACCAGCTCCTTCGCCACCGTCGCCCGCACCTCGCTCGATAGTAGCGGGCAGACCATCACTGCGTCCCCCACCGCCTCCGCTGCCACTGGCGCCGTGAGCACCGGGACCATCGTCGGTGGTGTTATCGGCGGCATTGCAGCTATCGCAATCCTTGCGTTCATCGTCATGTTCTTCCTTGTAAGTCTCTTCCTCTTTCCTTCTTCCCCCTCTTCGCTCCCACAAAGAATAAGTCAACCAACCTCGCGCCCACCGTATTCCCCTCCCACCCATTCCGCGCTTCTCTTCTGGTTCTAATTCGCTCCATGCCGTAACCCAATCTAACCATATCCATGCCCTTCCTCCTCTTCCCTCTCCCCTACATATAGCGTCGCATGCGTAAGCGTTCTCGGCACCACTCGTATGACGCGTCCGATTTCCGCCGCTCTGCCTTCGTCGGCGGGTCCCCGACCACCGCCGAGCCCCCCATGGCGCAACGCAGCGGGCACACCGTCGCGCCGTCCATTAGCAGCGCAGTCGGTGCCGGCATGGCCGGGCACGGCGCGTACCAGGTTTACGCCGCCGACCCTGCTGCTGGAGCTGGAACTGGCACCGCCGGAGCTGCCGCTGCAACTGGCGCCGCGGCTGCCGGTGGCCTGCAGGAACGCCCCCGGTACACCTATGGGCAAGACTACAACACCCACACCTCCCCAGCGGACGACGACGCGAGCGAGCTCGCTAACGGGGGCGCTTACTCCTCCGAGCCGCAGGTTCAGACCGCGTTCAACCCTGAGGCGTACGGCTCCTACGCCGCCTACGCACAGCCGCAGCAGGGGTACCAGGAGGCGGAGCGCGCATACCAGGGGCAACACCAGGGGTACGGGCATGGGCAATATAACCAGCAGGCGTACGACTACGCGCAACAGCAGCCGCAGGGGGCGTACGACTATGTTGTCCCTGGGGCTCCGGCGGTGCCTCCCCAAGCGGCGCCAGGGCATGGACATAAGAGCAAAGCGCGCAGTATTGTGGCGGACGATGATGTGTACGGTGGGATCTAAGGGCTGCGCCGACATGCTCGGTTTCCCTTGATATGTTCCGTCGCATTTGTCTCTGCTTCCTCGTGCTGTGTCTCCCCTCGGCCTCTGCATTCATTTTATAATTGCCCCCCAGTCTCCACTCTGCCGTGTCTTTTCTCTGTCTGTGTTGTTGTACATTCTTACCTATCCCATACCCTTCCTCTTCCCCTTCCCCTTCCCGTCCCTCATTACATCCATCATCCACATTTCATCGGGGTTGCGAGGCTGGGTAGAACGCATCGCACCATTCCATACGTACGTTCCACAAAATCGGCAACCCTTAATATCGCCATCAACACTTTGCAGCGGCTGCATGGTTTTCCTCCACCCCTCAAACTCAACTTCTCTTCTCCCCTCCATCCCCACTTTCTAACGTACAATCAGCCGTGCCACCCTACGTGTCGATCACCAGCGCGTACTCTACCCTCCTCCCTACCACCATATCACGCGTGCCACCTCCACCATCCACCTCCACCCCACCGACTGATATGATACACGCCCTCCAAGCCACATATACCACCCCTGCGCCGCCTTCTATTTCTCGGTCCTGGGTCTCCTTAGTTCCGCTTATCTATTCCTTTATCTCCCTCTGCCTGTCCCACCCCACCACCTCTGTTGTTTCTTAAGTGGATACTTAGCCGTGCACGATTCGCCTGTGTTCTTTTCTTCATACACCTAGTACGTACGTTACGCTTACGCCTTCTTTTTTTTTTTTTGAACGAACGGTCGTGCATTGTGGATAGTGTAGATATATGTGTGCGGTGTAATGGTGGTGGATTTCTTTTTTTTTTTTATTAAAGTTTTATTTATTTATTGAATGAATTTTATAGTACATGCCGAGAAATATGGTGCGATAAAGCTAGCGCTATTGAGACTCATGGGAATCATGGAATATTAGATGGATCATGGAGTGCTGCTCTGCCAGAAATGCACTGGCTGGGGCCTGATGGTCGCAAATTTTCCGGGCTGGTGCCCGTGAAGGCACGACTGGGCAGATGATTTTCTTGTCGCTTCGTGGACTGTCACTACCCTCCTTGCAACTATCTATTTTCTCCGTGCTGAAATGATCCTATACTACCGTGATCGACACTATTGAAGGCCGGAGAATAGCTAATAGTCCTTTACCCATCTCGCAACTCCCATCCGAACTGCTCGCTTGCATCGTTCTGAACACGGGGAGCTCGACTCTTTATCCGAGCTAGATTTCGGCAAACCTTCGAGAAGCATTGTGCAAGGCTGGCACCACTAGCTGCAATTGCTCTGGATACAAGGACCTTATGTGCCTGAAGCATCAATGGGAATCACGACAATCCTACGTGGATCAACGAGATCATCCGCCGCTCTGTACATTCCTTGTTTGATATCGGGAACAGATATTCGTGCGTTGAGTCGCTGCCAATACTCGAACTGGCGCTCCAGCAAGTATCAAGAGCATGAATCATCAATGCTGAGTCTGGAATATTGGAATTTCTCGCCTACGGCAGAGTCCTTTCCCTATATCTTAAGTTTTTCATCTTCAGCGACTTCAGTACCCACGGAGACAGTTCTAGTAGACTAATGCTGCCATTTCCGTTGTTCGCTAACAACGCACCACCATTGCACAAATTGGAATTACGAAGATGCACTATGAACTTCAGATAGCCCATCCTTCACTATTTGATCGACTTTTGTCATAAAGGATCTCCCCACCGACGATGCCCCGTCAGCAGCGTGATGGATCTGTATCCTTGGAAGTATCCTGTCCCTCGAATAGCTTCAGCTCAGCAGTGCTATACCGGGCAGCCAGACCACAAGCGCTCCGAGTTCCCTGTAAATCACCTCCCTCCCCAACCTCAAGCACACACAACTCGAAGCGGACCTAAGCGACTCTGCTGTCCTGCTCCCCAATCTCGTCCTTCTGCCAGTCTATGGCATTGATGTCGAGTGTAATGAGCGCTCTCTGGGGACAGACTTGCAGAGCGTCCGGAACTCTGTCGAGCGCCATTTTCGCCAGCAGCCCGTGGGCATATCCCAGATCTCGCTGAAGGTCGGCCTCCGCCTGGTATGATATCGGTCCAGAGCCTGGGGGAGCGTTTCGTGCACACCTTGCTGGGGTGCAACAATTTCACAATGGGTGGATCCGACATGTTCTTTCTGTCCCTGATGTTTGCGTTTACGAGCAGCTTAGGGGAGCTCACCTCCCTCGAGTTCAGCATCGACCTCGGATTCCTTTCCCGGGAGTGCTCACTCCTGGACGGATTTGTGGATTTAGTAGCAGTGATTTTCCTTTATTAAAATTTATTTGTTACTGGATGGAATTATAGTACATGCCGAGAGGTTATGGTGTGATTAACGGGTTTTTGAGAAGATGGAATCTCCAAATTTGGACGTGTAGATAGTCACTCCGATAAGATTACTACATCGCTGGCGTCTATGCTACCTCAACCCATCGACACGTGTCAACTACGCACTGTAGACAGGGAGGCACTAGAATTTACGCACTGTGTTTCTGTCTTTGCTTTCCTCTCTCGGCTGGTGCCTTATCGCCTGGCGGTGGCCAATGTTCTATCGCAACGCCGAGCTTACCTATCTGCACATCATCACACGAGTGTAGCTTGCATCATGAGCAGTGGATCGTCCGAATAGGCAAGCCCGCATCCCGCCGAATGCGCAGAGACTCAAAGAGCGTTTTCAGCAGCCCGCTACTGTCAGCAACGAAGTCAGCCATATTATCTTCAGCTCATGTAGCCTTGGAAACATGACATTCATGTCGTCCTCGGAATCGGTGGACAATGACAACGGCGCAGTGTATGTCTATAGGAGAGGAAGGATGTACTGGATCACGTCCTCCGTGTGCAGGCGAGTTTTTCGATGGTTCCGTGGGTACAGAAGTAGGTGAGCAGGATGACATGAAATTGGGTCCGGCGATGCTTGTCGAAGATGAGCATGATGTCGAAGTCAAGGGCGGTGACTAGCCCAAATTCGTCGAAGAACACGGATGTCAGGCGCGAGAAGAACTCGTGGAACTCGTCCACCAAGGAGCCCCATTCGAGCCCGAAATGAATGGGTGGCACGAGCAGCAGCAGGCTCAAGTCATATGCCCCTGAATGTTGATCTAGAACTTGTTCGTGCACAGGATGAGGTGCGGCCCGATGCGCAGTATGCGTACCGGCTGCTGGTGAAGCTGACGTGATACGATGCCTTGATGCTCTGGAAGTTGGCACTTGGGATGCTGCACTCGCAGTGGATGTTGAGCTCGCAGATTGGCGCGAGGTCATCGAGAAGGAGAGCGCATTCTCTCAGGGCAAGCGGTGAATTCTATGCGCTTGAAGCTAGGAAGGGGGCGGGGCATAGGGTCTCAGTTGTTACAGACCGGTAGGCTGATACTGCACCAACGCTGAGCTCAAGGCGCTCGAGCGACGGGGCGTTTCCAAGGATGTGGATGCACTGCGCTACTGTAGGGGCGCGGTCTGAAAGAGGTCGCATATGGAAAGATGTATCAGATTGCAAAGCAAGGGCGAACTGAAGTCCACGATGCACCTGCACAGTTTCAGCTGGCGAAGCCGTGGTGCATAGTTATCGAACAACGGAGATGGAAACAGCACGGCAAAGTCGGACGGGAAGATAGTGAAGTCTAAAACCTCAAGATGTGGGGCTGGATTGCAAAAGGATTCCATTAGAGGCACTGAGTTCCTGCACGCATAGGCATTGCACGTTCGCACTCTCGACAGGTGCTCGAATGCCAGCGTGAGGGTTGGCGAGTTGATGGTCTTAAATTCCTCTCCGATGTCGAACACGGAGAGACGAGAGCGCCGAAGGAGCTCCTTGATCTATGTTGGATTGTCCTAGGCAAAATGAATGCTTCGGTCCCTGTGCCCAGCGCAACGGTTCACCAACGGTGGCATACTTGCGCAGCGTTTCTAGCATTTTTTCTAAAGCTTAGATCTTAAACCCAGCTAAACCGACTTTGGTGAGTGGTGATAGTGTGCAGAAGCGGGCGTTGCAGGCCAAACACGCTGATCTTAAATTGAAACTCACGTGTCCTCTGAATCGCCACGACGGCTCGGATGTATCTCCACGCTTTGCTGGCAACCTCCTTGAACCTTTTCCCTTTACTTTTCTCCTATTGAAACTTTGAGTTGAACTCCATTTACCTTTGATATAATTTACAGCTTCGTAACCTGAACATCATGATAGATAGTATGGTGCTCGGGTGAATGCGTCAAGAGTGCGTTTTAAATCCCGCCCTTACTTTCACTTGACACATGTTTAAAAAATTCTCCAAATGCAAGGAGTTGCTGTTCGGATGTATCACTGTTGATCTATCGAAAGTATTTGTCGATAATTCAGCTTGGTTCCTAGCCCTAGTTGATGTTTCTCTCACTTGCCGTAGTACCGCAACATACTTTTGCAACCCCATTTTGAAGTCGAAATATGTCTGTCATCAGTAAGTACTTTTACCAGTTACCTTAACTAGGTCCAATAGCAGAAGACGATATGAATGACAAGAAGCCTTCAGTCTGGTTCCGGAAAATATTTGAAATTCCAAGATGCAATGACTACCAACACACGTGTACCTTGGGCACGCAGAGCGCTACTCAGCAAGGGTCAACTGATCTTTGGAGTCCGACACGATGTGTAGACTATGTGGAGGTTGGGCAATTCTCACCCTTTTCCAGCTTTCATTTCGGAAGCAATCTTGAAATGAAAACAACGGCTTTTTTTTTTTTTTCCGAATTAGTCTCTGTTGTGGCGTACCATACGTATAGAAAGCTAAAACAACGGATTTATAGATGGACGTAGGCGCCAACACGAGATGAGATTTTTACTTTACGTCTCCAACTTCAAGCCCATTATCTTATCAAAACATTCAAACCCATGGCACGATTTGGGTTTCCTCGCGCAATACACAAGGCCTTATCTATCCGAAGTTCTCCTTCCTGCTCTTAATAGGCTCTTATTCACGGATCTTCTAATAACGCTCGAGGCTGAAAGTCCTATTTTCCTGGCCACGGCTGGCATTCATTCTTGGGATGAAAAGGCCGTTTCCACGACTATCTTTCAATTACGCCGGAAGGGTCATCTGAGCAGCTACCCAGCGCAACAGGGGTAGGGTTTCACATCTCTATCGTTGGATATGAAGGCCCCATCTCTGCTACTGGTACTGCCATGCACACAATCAATTATCTCTTAGTCCTAAGGCTGCACGCCGCTCTGTCCGGATCACAGTTTTAGGTGTCGAGCACAGACTACGTCTTTTGACGCTCATTTATCTCAAGTCTGACATATGTGTTGCCTACTAAAGCTCACCTGGAGGCTGTAAATTATGTATATCATAGCGGGAACACCTCCAGGCCACTGGCGCTTAACATTGTATGATCTCAACGCCTTCAAGTACATACTATCTGGGTCATTTTAAAAATCGGTCGGTGATATGTCAAACATGATATCTTTCTGCCACTTATTTGTGTCGATTCTAGCGCTTTCCGGAGATCGCAGTCATTTATCCCACTACATGCTTCAGTAGCATGGGTAAACTGCTTTGCTCCTGAGGTTAAATTATCTTGTATTGCCTGCGATCTGCCGAGCAAGGCGGGCCTTCTCCATCATAAATAAGACTATCGCATTCTCATAATCCTAGATCTCCTAGTTACTTCTTCGATTATGCTGGCCTCTACAAGCAAAACAAGTCTCCCAGTAAGACGATTCTTACTTTCTTTCGAACAATGTTGGCAGATAATCTACATTTGACAGGTACTCGATGGTCAAATTCAACAGATCGAATCCAGATCTTTTGCGTGTGGTGGCTATGGCGATGTTTACCGTGGCTATTGGAAGCATGGAAACAGGGATCCATATATCATCGTTTGTGTTACGTTGCTTGAATTATTGTTTCGATCCTGTAGTGATGATTTACCTCAGGTCGCTGTCAAAATTTTTCGTGGTTCTCATCTCGAAAACCAGACGGAAGAGAAGAAAGAAGAATATAAGAGGGTCAGTTCTTAATTTCATCTCACCTACTTTTCTTATTTCTCCGACATGCTCGTAGCGACTTGAACATGAGTTTTGTGTTTGGGCTACCCTCGATCATCCAAACGTCCTGCCTTTGTTCGGTCGCTACGCCGATAAAGATATTGCTCCCGCCGGCTCTTTGGTATCACCGTACCGCGAACATGGTGATGTTTGCGAATACCTTCTCAAAAATCCTGCTACGGATAGGATTGGAATTGTCAGTAGTAATGTCATCGCCTGCTTGGCTCTGAAAGACATATAACAATTTCAATAGGTTCACGGGATAGCACGTGGATTACAACACCTTCATTCGAAAGACATTATTCATGGTGATTTAAAGGCGGTTAGTATAACGCTATCTTAGCTTCATCTATTCCTATGACATATTCTTATTGAATGAATAGAGGAATGTCATCGTCCACTTTGATGACCAAAGATTGGTCCCTCAGATAGCTGACTTCGGTCGTTCATACATGCTGGGCGGGAAAGGGGACCCTACAGCCCTTGTTTTTTCGTTGCGGCAAGTGCTATCTCTATCATCACTTAACTTACAATAATATAATTTTTGTCACGGGGTAGATACTTGGCTCCTGAAATTCTCCTTGTTGAAAATCCAACGACTGAAGTTCTCAGCAAGCAAGGTGATGTTTACAGTTTTGGTATGGTAGTGCTGGAGGTATTTATTGATTTGAATCTCTACTTGTGTTCGGCTAATAATTTTTACACGTTAGATTCTCACTAGCCAAATTCCTTTCGTCGACATGGCTAACGATGCGCTCGTTGTTCTTGCCTTGAATCGAGGGAAACGTCCCCAGAGAGTTAAATATTGCCAGGAATTTTTAAATGACAGGCTCTGGTGCTTGATGGAAGAGTGCTGGGCCGAGAAGCCTGCCGAAAGACCCACCATAAATAAATTCTTAGATAAGTTCTAAATTGTTGTTCTAAAGCTTCTCGCAACGTGATCGTCTCATTATATTGGTCTCAATATCTACGTTATTTACAATATAGCCAATGATATTTGAATTCTTAACACTTCAGAAATAAGGATCTACTCCCAGGCTTCAAAGTTGATATCCAACTGGACCTAAGATTGCGAAGAAAATGTTATTCTTTGTCGTGGCATTGGTGGAATATTGTGAACTAGCAGATCACTTACTACTGAAATAGCTTTCTTAATTTCAATGGCCAAAATTTGTGAAAACGTTTCAAGATCTCCAGCCAAAGCGTTCGTCCCACAAACCGCACAATCTGCCGCTTTCATTCTCGCCTGTTGCGTAAGGTCATATTTTTTGACTACTTCCCCCCAAGGCTGATCCTGAAGGGTATGCGCGATATCCTGTACCCATTTAACCCACCATCGTCTTGGATGTAAACCATCAACATCCTCGATCCCAGGGCACGATCGGCACTGTGTCCATATCCATTCATCACCACACCCCATAGTAATACGTTCTAGAAGTGCCCGCGACGCTGCGACGTCTCCACAACTCTGGCGATATTCTTGTAGACGACAATACCGTGCCGCAGAAATGTACTCGAGCTCAGGCACAAAAAAACCTGCTATCGCTCTAGGCTGTCGCAAGGAGTATCTTGCTGCCTGTTTTGCTTCCGCTGCCCAACCGTAACGGCAGGAGATAGCAAATACTCTAAGAGGCTGCGACTCGATGAATCGCGGTAATAAAAGCTCCTTTCTAGCATGTCGTTGAACTCCTTCCATTTCAAACTTAACCGTCGCCTCTAGAACCAGCTGCAGGTCCTGTAGAGTCTCAAGGTATGGCATGTCCTGCATACTGGGAGGATAACAAAATTCGAGGAGCAAACGCAGCGTCCGCTTGTCTTCTGTCATATGTATAACCGGGATACCAAATTCCACTATCTCTTTCGAGAGTGCAGCTTCGGGTGGTTGCGGCAGAGTAAATATGGATGAAAAGAGAGGCGATACCAACGACATGAATAACTTGAAGACACGAAAGTCCATAGGCTCGTCGTCTGAAGACCTTAATATGACGTCTGCTTCAGTATGGTTGAATGGAGAAGGTGCCGTGGTCGGCCGCATACCTGGCCGTGACATATGGAGAGAAAAGGACCGTGGTATCTATAAGTTATTAGGGATGCTTCAACTCCAAAGCACGAGGTAGCCTCGAGGCAGGCTCTTGCTGTCAAATAGGAGTGACTAGTGACTAGTGACTAGTGATGGTTTCCATAACTGGCGAAGAATTTACCTAAATGAGGAACAGGACACAGCTAGAAATTCTGACAGTGGCAAGAGTCAGTTAAATACACGGTATTACCTTTGTACCACGCAAGCGAGTGAAAATAGTGAATTAATCAAGCCAGTACATACCATCCCTTTACTGTCAAATCCCTCAGGATCCAGTGATGCTAGTAGCAAATTTAAGATAAGGCGGGTTTATATTCCATGTCCGATCAAAAATATTCCCCGCTAATAGATAGTACGAAAAAAAAGGTGGTAAGCATGTATTTACTAAAGGATTAGTATTACTCGAGACACTCCCCGAGTAAGACATGAAATTCTTCTGGTCTTATTACTTGGGTAATTTTCATATCTTCGCTTGCGTCTACAATCAATTCCGTCGCTTCCGTAATCACCTACATCATCATTTTCGTTATTTCCTTCTCCTCAGATGACGCGAACATCGATACCCATCAAAATTGGTTCCTTCTCCTCGGCCATTCTACTTGACGTAATTCCAAAGCCAAGTTCGCGTTTATGGCGGAGGAAGAAAGCAGCACGTCAAAACACTGCACCAGCTGGTCGAAGTTGACGTCGATAAAATCCAGAGTAAGCAAATGTGAGATCGGGCGCAAGAATATGGTAGGCCATCCTCAGGAGTTGGAGTATTGCAATTACGTATGGTTATCGTCACATGGAGCAAGGGGACAAGCACTCTAGCGGAAATCAAGACAGTTTCGAATTCTTTCGACTAGAATTCAAAGTCAAGGAAGATCGAATTTTTATAGTGTGTTACAAACGAAAATGCGAGAGAAGGGAATGAATCTCCCATTTCTGAGATATTGTCATATTAAGCCAACAGATAATAACTTAGCAAGAAGGACTACCTGTGACCTCCTGTTGTCCTTGATTCGTTCCGTCATTGGATGCTTGCTTCCAGTTGTCTGAACCATTTTCTATGAGACATTTCGCAGTCTCCAATAGATATATAAGCCATAGGACGCTGAAATAGGTGGCATGAGAACGATCTTTGCTCGAAGGATATCACAGAAACCATCGTATTCGAGACCCAGCAGATCGTGTAAACTAACCAGTCGTAGCGAATATTTTATCGGAATCGCCAAGTGTCGAATTAGGGCACTGGCGTGTTCTATCTGCGCCCTGATATGGATGTCATAAAGCACTGGGGGTTGAACATGCGTATGACATTGTTCCGCATTAGGGCAAGGTACAGCAAACATAACGCACAATTTGCAGAGGTGGGGCACCCGTCCAAACATGAAGCCATTCCGAAATCGAGGAAGATATCACGAAAGGAGCACCGGTATAGTGGAGATCCGTGAGGTTATACAGATGGGCGAGCGGAGGTCAAAGCTACAGCTACAGATCTCATTCCTTCGCAGCTTAGGTGCATGCCAGCCTAACAGTGCTGAAAGGAGTACTGGTGAGCTTTCTTTTATGATTCTACTAACAGTCGACAGACGGTGTGATTCCAAGAAGGGCGCAGGGCGCTGGAGCTTGTGGATTTGCAGATCCCATTCTTCTTTCCAAATAAGGGCATAAAATGTCCTAAATTGTTCTGAGTGATCCAAAGCCAGATCAGTTATAGATCCAATATACAGCATCGTCATATCTACGAGCAAGGATCCGGAACGGGACAGCACTCCTTCAATCCAGCGATGAGGAGCTCCATGAAAGCCATTAATATATCCGCAGAGTGCTGACTGACTAATGCGTCACTTCTCTCCAGTAGTGATAAACTTGTAAAGCAGTTCTTGTGAATACGGATGGATCATGACTTCCAAATTGCTGGGGGTACTGAAGTCCACATTTAGCATCGAGGGCGAAAATGTATGACAGCAATTCCTGCAGAAGTTTGAAGATGGAAGGATCACTTATGCTAAAATTAGGTGCCTTGGTTATGTTCACCGTGAAGGGAAGTACTACAGACAAGTAGCGAGAGGAATCCTAGACAACGGGACGAAGGTGATAAGATTATGTTTTCCATAGACAAATTTTAATCAAAACACGACCGAACGAATTTCAAATCCAAGACATGAAACCACCAGATAGAAAGCTGCAAAGCCCTTGAAGCAAGACTCAAAGATCCATGCTATTCTGTCGATCTGACGCATGAACTGGATGTGCGCTGGCCCAGCGCGCAATGGCCCACCAGATGAAAATGAGAGAACTAGATTTGAGAGGTAGAGTTGACAAAGATCGACGAAAACTACTTCAATGAGACTCAGAATGAGTGCTGACCCCTGGGTCTGAGGAGTAAGAATGAGCGAGAGTGGGTGTCTGGTGAGTGTCGTCGAAATAGTAAAGGCGAACACTAGAACGGCGAACGCGGTGGCATGATCACATGAGGTCACCATAGGATGACATCATCATACCCCTCGCGTCACGTCGGCCCGACTCCAAAGTACTAATAACGATGGCAGAATCCCTGTCACCGGAAGATGATCTCCGCTTTCGCAGGGATGCGTATTGCAAGTTTTATCATCGAGTTGCAGGTATTTCAATCCTCAGAGATGTCAGCAAGCTCCGTGTCGGCCGCTGGAGACTTCAAGCCACCGATTAACCAACGCCTATACTATTTGGCAATAGCAAATTAGTCGACAATTATTTCCCGGGGAGACCGGGAACCGGGAAAATCTTTAAAGGACGGAACTTTCAAAACTTGAAGGGAGTACAGGGGTTTGGCGGTCAGCATAGATATTCAACCGCTTTTCACTAGGTCTAGAAAGCTCCCGAGGATAGCGGACAACAAAGTCAAGAAAGCTTTTTCGAAACCTCCAAGGTATGCCTGTTGCCGAGAGTCAGCGCCGCAGCGCTCAACGCAGTAAATGTCATACCATTATAATATCCAAGTATCCAGCGCTCAGCGCTTAAATAAGTAGTTACAACAGAATACACGATATATATGTGTCAGACTAATGGTTTAAGCAAACGCAGATACAGTTACAAATGCTGTCTAGAAGACCCCAAGCCCAACCCATAGCAATACAGAACCGAGAGAAATAGAGAACGAGAAAGTATTATGATTAAATAGGTCGCGCGATGCGCCTTCCGCCAGCCAGATGAAGAATTAGAAGGACCGCAGCAGTCTCGAGGGCGACCGACGTGGGTGCACGCGGGCGGCGCCTGGCTGATAACTTGATGACATATTTGACTCGGAGGTCTGATGTGTCGTGGAAGATGAATTTTCCGATGTCGATGCTTCATGTTTCGTTCGTTTCCGTGGGGGTTCTGTAGGCTCGTCCATCTGATCCGTGGGCGGTAGGTATCGCAGAGTCGTTGATGGGATTTGCTGGGGACATGAATGATCGACTGATACATTGACTGGCTCCGCTGCACGATGGCGGACGTCCGGTCCTTGGCATACGACGCTCTCTGGAAGCCGCGAAGGGTGGGCGATGGGAGACGAGAACGAGTAAGTGTGAAGAAGTGACCTGTAGATAACGATCCATGAGCAATGACTACCAGGGACATTGGTGAATCACTTACTCTTCTTCTTCGAATCTCCGTTTGAGCGCATTGTGTCGTCTGTATATGTCGTCGCGCTCGTGGGATATCTGTATAGCCTGGTCCCTCGCTGTTCGGGCGAGCTCGAGAAGCCCAAGGGTGGCGGCCCCGTGCACCTCCGCGCGACGCCGCCACATGCCGCAATTAGTGCGAAGGGCGGAGTTTTCCGCCTTGAGTCGAGCTATTTCGACATCAGCGGGTGCACTGGAGGTCGAGGTCTGTGCTTTATCGCGCAGAGGTTGGTCGAGATATACTTTGCGGATACTAGGGGTAAGGTGTGCTCGAAGATGTGAAGGTACGACTGAAGGATCAATCGGCGCTGTGAGAGACAGCGGTGAGATGCGTGCGTATGTTGGGTGCTTCAGGAGACGCACCGACGGTATACAGAGCACGGCATGTTGGACACGCATGGAGACTGGAATAGGGCTTTATGGCATCGACTGCCCGTCGGATACATTCACTACAGAAAATATGGCCTGCGCGATTTATTATAGCGGGATCGACCACAAAAATACGAAGGCAACGCACCACAAGGCAGAGACACCGGGGCATTCAAGTCGTCGAGGCAAATGTGGCATGAAGCCATTTCTGTGAGAAGTTGGGTGTATTTGGTATGCAGGAAGCAGTTGTGCTTTTGTAGTGTGACACTGGAGCGCCGAGAACTGGAAAATCTCGTGCAAAAATATTTCACATCTCCAGCTTATTATAAATTCGGGAGCGGATAAAAAGTTCAGAGAATCCGCAATGACGACTGAAGATTGTTCAGGACTGTTCCAATTCATTTTCGATCGCATTCCAGTCATGGAGTCTTCGTACTACATGTGCGCTCTGGCACTGGGGATCTTAGCCACGGACGCCTCGTTCGGCTATCGTAGGGCGGGTCGGTCCAGTTTCTTCCGGGCTCGCTCTAAGAAACGAACAGATAGCACACACGAACGGACACGTAGGGTGGGCCAGGTAGGAGAAACATGACCGAATAGTCGAGGGCTGTCGGGGGCTCACAAAGACCGACCTCAGCCTGTCCAGATGTGGTAATGATGCAGTGATGGTCGATCGGCTCGATCGCTCTTTGTTGAGATGATGCCTTTCGGATAACCTGGAGCTGTTATTGAAAGAAAGTCATAGAGCCGCAGAGAACCGTCCAGATTGTCATATACACCCGCCATTGCAGCTGGCTTACTCCTCGCGGCCCCAATGAACCCCCGTACGCGGCGAGATCTTTACTTGGAATGGCGTGTTAACTGGCAGGCTTAATCATACCTGATCATAAGATCTTTTTTATACAACGGCGAATATTTGCGACCGATACGTATAGCCGTATGCGACTACGGCAGCCTTCCGTAGTTGGTTGTAGCCTATGGGGTGCGTTACCCGAACCCGCTGGCTGACGAAAGCGCCTAGCGCGCTTCAGCTTTCGTAAAGCATTCCAAAACAAACGTGTTGACACCCGTCGGTAGCTCCGTGGGTCAGACATCGCGGACCTCTGCCCGATGCCAACCAAGGATGCCATCTATTGTAACGTTTCAGCGCAGCTGCGCGCCACCAAGAGGCGAATAAGAAGGTGGCCGCTGTCTCCAACGCATATCTGCTATCCGTCATCCCGACATCTGTTCAGGAATGCCTACCCGTTGCAGATTTCTGATACATGCATCATACAGCAGCAAATATTTCTCTATTGGTCGCAGATATACATACGTAGACCAACAAACAGCAGCCAATCGTAATAACGAACGTCAGATGGGGAGAGATCACAATCTAGGGGAAAAGTAAGATCAGTTGTCCAAACGAAAGAGGCTAACTCATAGTGCTGTTTGCTGTCGCTCGGTCCTGAGGTCTGAGATAGAACGGAAACCATAGGTATGAGCGCCGACGTGGGACTCCCAAAGAAGGATCGATATCTCTGCATGTGGGCGCACCAATATATGTACACCACCATGGACATGACCTAGTGTGTACCGGGTCTGAACAGCATCTTTAATTCCTATACGGCATGGGTGTGAAAATATATCGAAGAGCGTGATCGTATTGGAGGCTTCGTAAGATCTTATTGGAGTGTTAGAACTGCAATGAAGGTCCAGAGCCTGGCGACTTGTATAGAGTCGTGCGTGACCTATACAGAAGCCCAGTTGTCACTACATCTAGATTCATTGTCGAGAACAGGTTCGCAACACGATCCCACTTAATCGAGAGGTATCGTACCTATAACGATATCACGTTCACGAACTGCCTTATATAATATTGGGCTAAGAGCGTACCTAATTGCAGTAAGAACTTGACAAGAACGAGAACCTAGATGTTGCGTGACTGGGAGGACTGGAGGATTACATCTTGAACGCGTCTTGAATATTGCCACGAAGCACAGAGAGCAACGTCAAAGATAGGAAGTCATAGAACTGATCTATATTGTTTAGAAGGACGAATAGATAGCATTTCGCAGTAGCAATGGTGTAGACTCCAAGCCCCGAGAGTGCGCTTCACCCAACCGCTTCGAAAACAGATTGACCAGATGTGACCAAGCTCGGCAAGAAGCGAGGAAATTATGCAGCACCTGAAAATAAGGTTTCAGCCACAACGGTCACGAACAGACCAAACAAGGGCTAACTAGATTCCCGCAAGGTAGGTCGAGCGACGACGACAACAACCACTCAACAAAATGGTGAGCACGCATATCCCGTTGCCATCGTCCGTGGTGTTAACGAACCTATGATTCTCCCAGGCCGACCAAAAAGCGACACCGACCAACCCCATGCGCGAGCTCCGCATCGACAAGCTCGTCATCAGTATG
>JASFDH010001226.1:0-16109 GCA_036937195.1 Nidularia pulvinata
TGAAGCCAACGTCCTACATTGTCTAGCGTCTCTAGGTATCATAGGACTCGCTCTTCGGCCGTATAGTCCTACTTGTCTGGCTGTGTTCGGGTCTTGACAATTTGAGATAGTAATGGAAGGTGGGCTTAGCATCAGTCTAATCCACCGTTTTAAAACCCTGTTTCTCAATCTCATCATAAGCCTTCTCTTTCTCTTCTTCGGACAGTTCTCCCATCATGGCTCTGATGTGGGCCACGGTGTCCTTGTAATTCTTCTTCAGCATGCTAATGGAAGTGTTCTGAGAATTCCCAGAATACTTTGTGCAATCGTGTGATAGGTGTCCTATCTCACAGCATCTAAAGCAGGCACCTTTCTTCATCAGCTTGGTTTGTTGTTCATCAGATAATTTGCCGATAGATATCTTGTTGACATCCATGGCATTTGGGTCCCTTTTTACAGGGATTGGGGTTGGGGTGTATCTGGGAATGTGGAAACATTTCCTGCTGTCTTTCTGGTTTCCCTTCTGGTTCCTGATTCTGGCAGCAATTGCTGCTCTGTGCCTGTCATTGTTGTTGTATTGGGCAGTGAATTTGTACCAGTCTTTAATGGTTGAAGGGACTGTGTCTCTGTCGTGAATCTTTGTGAGGAGACTAGGTTTTAGTCCCTCCATGAAGTATTCGATCAGGGCTGTGTCTTCATTGAGGTTGGACTCTGCTGCAAGAGTCTGGAATTCAGCAATGTATTCGTCAGCAGTTCCGGTCATTCGGAGGTTCTTTAACTGGAGGCAGGCTTCTCCAGCTGTGTCTGATGCTTTGAAGGTTTCCTTGAAGTCTTTCAGGAAGTTGGCATATGTCGGAAATGGTTTGGTGGCTCTGGCTGAGTCAGGGATAGTGTATTCTTTGACTTTAAGGTTCTTCCATTTTCCAGCTGATCCCCCTCTCATGTAAGAGAGTAGGAAAATGATCTTCTTTTCATCAGTATCAAAAGCTTTGTTGTTCACTTTGAGGTAAAGGCTGGTGTCAATAAGGAATTCTTCAGTTTTTGTTCTGTCTCCATTGAAGATGGCTGGTGTTGCCACTTTCACTTCTTTGGTGCTTTCCTGAGTTTCAGTTTGTCCGATTGTAGTATCGGCCATTTTGATCTGTGGTATCAGTGGGAGGTATGGGGTTCTGGGAAGTTCTGTGGGTTCGATCAATGCTATTGGTTGATATTCTGGGGTTTGTTCTGGACCAAATGTGATAGCACTTGGTGGGGGTGTGTCATTGTCAGTTCAGGGTTCTGGGGTTTTGTAGTTTGAGTGTTCTGTGTCGGAGTCAGAGTCTGGTGCTCTGAAGGTTTGAGACATGGTGTCGATAGGTTCTGGTGATGCTTGTCTTGAGTAAGACAAGTGTAGTGTTTAGCTTGACCTTTTGTTACAGTGATTAAGCCTTTTGTAAGTTCAAGCAAGTTTGTTGGTTCTTGGTTTGGTCTAACAATGGTGAAACCATGTATTAGGTTTTGGAGTTCGATGTATAGACACACTTCCTGTTAAGGACAGTTGTCAAGTTGCTAAGTCTCTGTCTAAGAGAAGCTTAGGTTCTGAGGAACCTCTAGACTAGGTCTAAGAGGTTTGAGTTGTTCAGGGTTCGAGGGACTTGAGCAGAGATGGCAATGAGGCTATATTTGCCTAGGTCAAGCTAAAGAATACAAATGAAGTACAAAGTGCTACTTATAGTAAACTATGATGGTCTGTGCACAATGTACTAAGTATAACTACTGTTATCGTTGGCTAGACTAAGTATAACTACTCATGTGACTGTTGTTTTAAATAAAGAAAAAGATGTCACATAGCAGGTTACTTGTTATAGAAAACTTTGTAACATTTATACCTGCTGCATCCTTTGAGCAATTTAAACCCTTGAGCAGTAATATCTTGAGCATTTCTGGCCTGATTTTCATTATCTAAATTTTAAACTGAGCTATCAAATTAGGACTCCTTTGGTCCATAATATCTAAGCTTGGCCTATTGTGCATGGCCTCTAGGGCATAATTTAGTATATTTTGTGCAAAATCATTGTGGGGGAGATATGTTCATGAATAAAATAGCTAAACTTGCAAATATATTCTCTGACAACAATATATAACAGTGATATTTCATATCCTAATTTCAGCACATTTGGACTGTAGGATATGATTCTATTCACTTTATCATCAGTAATTGCCTAGAAGCTTGTGTGCAGTGTAGAAAAAAGAATGGCAGCAGTGGCAGGGATAGCTGGCATCCAAAAAGAAAGCTATGTTCATATTTATGTAGCCAGCAGGAAGAGTATACAAGTATGTACTCAAATACTTCAGATGTAATATAGCAAAAAAAAATGCAGGATATTTATTCTGAATACTTAGAATGTACAAGAATAAAGTTACTGAGAGATCGGATCAGATAAGCTGTTTTTTTCTTTCCTTTTTCTCTCTTTCCTTTTAGGGATTTAGATTGGATTCCATTTTCAGCCTCCACAAACACCATAACCAAGCCAAGCAGGTCGTTTCCACGCTGACGCTTACAATACCATGTGCAATTGACTCCAGAGGCTGGCATTCTCCAGGAAGTCGGTCAACGGCAGTTTCCGCCCGCCTGTTAGGGTTCTACTTGCAACGGTCACAACTACATTGACTACTACGAAACTCTAGCATCTCCTCAATGCACCCACTGCTCTCCGAGTCCTAGTCCCCACACGAAGCGCTTTCATTCAGCAATACACCCTATTAAAAATTCAACAGTGACTAATATATAATAACCTCCGTATGCCGATAATGTTAAATTCCTGAGGTGCATGACTTTCATTTTATAATATCATATTTACGACATCACTTTGTCTGCCGGGACACCAGAGTCTCGCCCGTCTTCAGCGCCTTTTCGGTTTGAGGCTTCAGTCTTTAGCTCCAATTTGATCTATGGGCTTATAATCTGAGACTGCGGCCTTATATGTTTCTCCATCTGCTATGTTGAAAAACAGCTTCGAGTTGAAATGGCACCTACGTTGATGCAAATTATTACATATATATTTTTCCTGTGGCACAGAACCTTTATATTTGATACAATGGCATCGTGACGTGTATTTGTAGGCAATGACTGCATATATTGTAAATCATACTTTACGTTCCTTCCGTCATTATTTCTAGCGCATTCCAGGTCTACCCCAGTAATCCGAAGCCGCTTAGGGAACGGCATCGAGCATCACACTACTATTATCCCTATTTTCGATTTGATAAAGACTCAGACCAATATCTTCCTAATATCTTCCCGAACTCGGAAGCATGGATCCGCTTTATACTTTCTACTCAGATGTGCATCCCACCACGGAGAGCATCGTGAGGTACCTGAAAACCATGTCATGGCGAGTTGTTGATCTTTGTCCATTTCTTGGAAATATTTACTCGCACTGGCGCATGTTTGAGTAATGCCACTGCTGCAAAGCAGTGTTTTCTATGTACAACCATGTCTTCAATGAACTATTTGGCATCATTTGCCTCATGGTGGATGCTTCTGACGATGTCACTGTCTATCGCCACACACTGAAAGTCATTGAATGAACGGGTTGCGATAAGTTGCGCGCAATGTCACCCTCTATATACCCGCAGCTGTTTCCGTGCGCGGAAGCGCAGAATCGATCCTCTTATTCTTGATTTTCTAATTGCCACCCGTGTACATATGCATGTTGCAAGCGACACATAGTGCTGCAAGATATATTGGTACATACATGAATTTCGGCCTGTCTAAATCGATACCGATGCTCCATCGATTGGATAGGCACAACGTCCTCGGATACCGAAGGGAGAGAGTTAAAACGATAGTTTTTCCTCTAGGCCTCTAGCAGTAGTCTTTTATCTTCTTCCATGATTGGCACCGAACTAGAGCAACTTCGTTGTAAGTAGAGTTGGCCTAATACAACATCCATAGGTGGATCATAACTGACGTTTGACTAGACGATCTAAGTCTTAACAACTTCGGGTTGGAGTCAAACGATGAGGATGCTGTAAGGACGATGAAGTAATCTTGAATGACTTTGAATTTGAGGCTTGAGGTGTTGAGTTTGTCGAAGGAATCGCCGTAAGTTGAATGACTCGCTAGTACCGAGTCGTCATCGATACTTGCTATGCCGACTGCCGACCGTCGACGGGCGGCCGCCGACAAGTGCTAGTGATGACGATGGTCGTGATCCAAGATCGTATGCACGGTGGTAGGGGTACGATCGAGTATATACAATATCCGCGTGATATTATTAGCGTAAGCGGGCAAAAATCGTCCGTTTCAACCCTCCATTCGTCTCCTCACAGTTACTGCATACTTGCTGAAGATGTGGCCTGGTTTTTCAGTTCCATAAAAGAGCTCACAATATGCTAAGCGCAGTCATAGGCATCTTCGGTCATCCCAAAAACGCCGTGGATTCCTGCTAAATCGTCGACTTTTGGCACCGTAGACCCGAGGTGGCATTGCATCTTCAAGTCTTTCCATTCTAGCTCATGGCCGTTTGCATCCTGTGTCGGATACAAGGCTTATCTCGTGGTAGTAGGGTTTGAAATGTGCGTTTCAAAGGTATGAGGTGGCATAATTGATTGTTTCTCCCATATGAAACACGTTTGTAGGAACGCGGGATAGCTCTGGCTTTAACAGTTTCTCTTACCCAGCCAAGTATATGAAGTGCGCAGGAACGCCTAGGCCTCTTCACACCCATGCTTGCCCTCATCTAGAATCATGTTGGTCGAACTTAATCTGGACAAACTGCCGCTATCTTTGCATCTGGAAAGCAGGGTTTAGGCCTCAATACGAATTCAGAGGGTGCCGACTCACTCTGGACGATTTCTATGACATCTCCCATCTTTGCCGCAAGGTGTTTCGCGTCGAACATAGGATGATTCTGCCTAGCGCTAATAGGGCAGTTGGCATCTGGTCATCATCAGATGGTTCAATCTAGTGAGAAGTGCATCTATTAGCTGTTTGCGAGCCCCATACTAAGCTGTATGTGTCCATAGGGTGGGATTTATGTCTAACAGTGCCCAGGACCAAGGCGCAGGGTGAATGCCTGAGCTTGATACGCTCACAAAATACGATAGTGACCACGGGTGCTTCAGAGATGGATGACATACCTTAGCAGTCGTCCAAGAGGCCAACGTCTACTCTATCGCGAGCGCCTACTGTCACTCTGGTCGACGGAGGATATTCAGCCGCTGGATAGACAAAGGATAGATTGGCAGTTAACGCTCACTATCACAAGAAGCCTGCCGCTATTTCTGTCGACTTCTGCCCACGCCAGCAGTGATGGCCATCTGGTCTGCGAAGCCAATGATCCTGCATTCTCCGTATTGAATACGCTGGGGGGGAACACAGTCTGTTTGGGTCTAGCAAGCAGAATTTAGACGTGAATACACGTTCAGATGGTGCAGATTCGCAACCTTTGCGACTTAAAAAGCCGTCTAGGACGTTTTCTTCGAGGTGCTTCTCGTCGAAGCTGAGATAGTTCAACCTAGCGCTGGTAGAGAGGCCGATGTCTGGTCGTCGGCACATGGTTCAAGCCGGTGAGAAACCATACACTGTCAATTTACGGCTTCCGTATTAAGCTGCGAATGTCCACAGACATGCTTGTACATCCAACGGTGCCCCTGAACTGGGATCTGGATGCAGGACGTGTCTGAGCTGGATAAGCTCGTGAATTATTGTCAGGACCGGAAGGTTCAAACATGAATGACATACCCTGGCAATCGCACTAGAGATCGATGTCTATTCTGCCATTAGCAGCTAACGTTGCTCTCGTCGATAGCGGTTGTTCGGCTGCTCATCGACCATGAATGAAAACCCGACAGAAAAAGGATAGATTACCAGTTAACGCCCGTGTGTCTGTCTTTTCCTGGCCGACATCTGCCCATGCCAGGAGCTGTGATCTGCTGGCCTGTGATGACGGCTGTCTTTGGTTCTATATAAAAGTGAAAGCTCTTCCTGAGCGTGGTCGTCCCCTCTGCAAGACTCTCCTGTACTTGGAGCGGGTGCGGGTGGTACTCCGTCCTTAATCCCGTAATATACGCCTAGATTTCAAATCGTGTAACGGTTTCAGTGAACCTATCAGAAGGGCTCAGGCCGATTTCTAAGGGAGGGAGTTTATGTCAGTACCTTCATTTGCTAATCATACAATCGATGACCAAACAGCGTTGCTTACAGGTCCGCCGTTATTCAATCTTGAAACCTGGCAGTCCTTTGTTGGCCCGGGGTTAGCATAGACGCTTGGTGGTGCGATTTTCATCTATAAAAACATCTGCTTCGAACTGTCAAAGTGTTGTGTGGAACCTTGCATAAATATGCCACGTCTAGGCTGCTTTTCTTGCTTACCTCCCTTCCCAGGATCACTGTATCCCCAGCGGTATCACTGTGTCCTACTCCGAAACAGTAATCCTCTCGACAAAGCCAGCTACCTTATTTCTATCCTTCCCTTGCCGTGTTTCCGTTCCCCGCCACTGGTGCGAACACGAGTTGACGAAATATCGGTACCAAAGCAATGCAAGCCAGAAGCTTGATTGTTCTCTGGGCCTTAAACTTCTGTGGCTGTTTTTCTTAAAGCAGACGGTATGTTGAATACGCAATGTCGTGTTGATGAGATGCTCTTTGCGGGCAATACTCTCAGCGATCGGGGAGTATCGTAATCGCTCAGTTGCTGGTCATTTGCGTCAGCCGACAGCAGCGCCGGATTATGCAGCACGGCTTCGGGGGCTCCGTCGAAAATTCGGTGCCATTCCCGGCGACCAAGGGTCGTTTGTGTGTTAACTCTCTTCCTCCCCTTCCACCCAATTCCTGGCTAGCTGGCAGCTTTAGCATTTGCGCACGTCATAGACTACAGCCTACCGCTTATGAGCTTTCGTCCCATTACCAGCCGACGCGATGCGGTGAGCTATTCGTATCATTGTTCGTTCACACCAGTATCTGACAATTATTGACAGTTGCAGACCTTCGTACGGATTAGTGTACACCATACGGGCCCCCAAATTAGCTTCGCACTGCAGCAATCGCGCAACGGCGACATTTCTTACATTGCCCTTACCGACATGGAAATTGCTGGTGCTCTTGGATCACCGCCCGCCCAAGTGTTGGCTAGGACTGTGTGGCGTCCTATCGGGAGTTATCTTGATGTCATTGGCGGATGGTCCTCTCGTGCTAAAACTCTCCTCGTACGCAGCTCTTACCTCTCTCGATTAAACACGACAACTAACGGGGTGAACGATGTGCAGATCCTCAAGATCGCGCGTATTGTTGAGCACCGGCATGCGAATGACCTAGTGCACGGCGACATTTATCCGGTATGAGTTCCTCGAAGAACATTGCATCTGAGAGTATAGCTAATATTCCGAGCAGGGTAACTTCTTTATTAATGAGGATAGAGAGGTGACGTTGGCCGGGGCAGGTCAGTATACCACTATTCAACGCCTTGTTCCCCGTGTGCCTTTGCAAAAATCTACCCGCTACAAATCCCGGGAGGAACTCGGTATGGGTGTGGTACCTTCACCCACGCCCGCGATGGACGTTTACGCATGGGCAGTCAGTATGGTTGCTGTGAGTTGATCTATTCAACTACATGCTCATGTTTTAAACGCTGTGTCCATACAGATCTTTAATGGACACGAACCATTTCCGGGTTATACGCACGCAGAGGCAACAACAGAAGTTTTCTATCACGGCCATACGCGCATCCCAAAACCCACTACCATGAGCGAGGAGCTATGGGCTATCCTTAACGAGTGTTGGCTGAAGGGTCCCGCCGAGCGCCCAACCATGCAACATGTTGTGGCGGCTTTGACTTCTCTGGACTAAACCGCCTCGACGTCTTGCCAATTCTTATCCAATAGTAGCGCCATGTACAGTCATTTTCTGAACGAACTATTTGACGTCATCTATCTCAACCAATAGTGGATGGTTTTGACCGTGATTTGAACTTGCCTTACATGATGGCCCTCACCGCCACGAAGAATATGAAATAGCTTCAATGAAATGCTTGTGATAAGTATTATACAACTTTCAATCCTCGTTGTATACTAGACCACCACCCTCTGCTGATGATTTTAATCCTCGACAACATGCAGTTGATTCGACCATTTGCAGTCTTCTGATGATTATAATCCGGAACAATCCCACTCGTTGAATGTAAACCATGGTAGACTACAGCCTATCTAATCATTGTCTAATTGATGACTGTAGGTTCTATCGACCGCATAGACACCAGGCCCTAAAATTCAAAGAGAGAGGTTGGAGCGGGATAGTTTGATATCTTAGGGCGTTCTATGCCTTGACAAGTTTCCTGAGCAGAATCTGAGTCGATCATAACTGAAGTTACCGAAGCTAGAAATCATAACGAGTTCAAATGTGTCAATTGCATGATGTTCCGGTGGGTATCCTAGTAAGTAATATATCTCTGTCTTGAAGTACTTACCCAAGGGCTGCAGTACAGTTATTTACAATACTTGGAGGCCGATGTGGCGGTCGCGATCGTGCACCGCCGGCAACGCAAGATCGAGCGGCGAGACCAAGTTACGTGTTATTTTTAAAAGCAGCTCACAAACAACATGATCAACTTACCGGATTCCTCCCCAGCATCCCCGATCCTACATATCTGGCATGGCCGTGGACCAGGTTGTCTAGTGCTTAAAGGAGTCCCTAATATGGTCTCTTGTATGAAGAACTTCCATCGCCACTCTGTAAGACACCGTGAAGCCACAAAGAGATGCTTATGTTGAACATCGCAACAATCTCATTGATTCTCGTTAAGTGGCCAATCTTTGGATCGAGGCGGCACGTTGTTCTTGAAGTCTTCTGGTAATTGGATCACGACCATTTGCATGGCAATTGGAATAGAGGACGTATTTCGGCGCGATGGGGCTTGAAAAGGACGACTAAAGGTACGTGGCTTGCATGCACCATAATTCAAATTTCCTCCAGTATAAACATGTTTCGTAGGAAAATAGGATCCGCTGAAGATTCGATATTTTTACTTTTTCAAGCGAATTATATCCGTGAGAGCGCATAGGCTTCGCGTTTATGCGGACCTTGTCTAAATGGCTGAACTTTCATCTGGCTGAACTCAATCTGTTTGATTCCAGCAAGTAGAGTTTAGAAGCAAATGTGCGTTCACATGGTGTAAACTCACACCTTTGACGACTTGTATGACGTTCAAGGATGCTTTTTGCAAGATATATCGCGTCGAACCCGAAATGGTTCAACATAGCAGTGATAGCGTGGGTGATGTCTGCTCATGATCAGATGGTTCATTCGGTGAGAAAATCATCCAATACCGACGTACGAGCCCAATAATAAACTGAGAATGCCCGTAGCCACGTTGTACATTCAACTTTGTATAGGGCCTGGGTACAGATCGAGTACCTCTTAGATGCGTTCATGAATACTATCGGGATCGCGGACGCTTCATACATGGATGACACACCTTATCATCTAGAAAAACGATTCCACTGCAGCTTGTGAGCCTGGCATTACGCTACGAATGTCCAATACCCACAGGGAAGGTTTTATGTCCAATAGCGCCCAGTAATGTTTTGCAGGGCGAGGATCTAAGTTGGATACACTCATGGAAATGCTAGCAGGACCAGGGATGCTTCAGACATGGATGACACACCTTAATAACCATCCTAGAGACTGATATATGTTCTATTGCGAGCGTCTAATGACATTCTTGCAAATAGAGAACGTCCGGCTGCTGACGCCCTCGAGTAAAAACCCGATAAAAAAAAGGGTAGATTGCCAGTTAACGCCCGCTATCTCTGGGCGGCCGTCTTTGTTCCTGCCGACATCCGCCCATGCCAGGAGCTAGGCCATCTTGTTTGCGAAGACCACTATATACTCTCTCCTAGTGAATATGCAGCGATGCTGATGCGCAGAGAGCGTTTCTAAAGCACTCTTTCTATCTGCACGAAGTATTCCTGTACTCAAAGCGGGCATACTGTGGCGTTATCTCGCCTATAGGCCTGAAGTCTTGGGGACCTTGCAACAGGCTTTGGAGAGCCTGCTAGATCTATTCCTGAGGAAAGGATTTACGTCAGCATCTCCACTCTCTACACATGCCATCGATTGCCAACCATTGTTGTATCAAGTTCCGTCCTTGTTCGATCATGTACTGGACCTTGAAACCTTGAAACCTTGAAACCTTGAAACCTTGAAACCTTGAAACTTTGACAGGCTTGGTCGGCCCGAGACAATATAGACGCCAATATGGAGATGTGCAGACACTGGCGCACATTTGTAAAAAAAGCTTGATGCCTTCTCAAGGCTGTCAGTACATATGAATAGTTTCATGTGGAACTTGTGCGTAGACATGCCACGTTATTGCTTCTCCTTGTTTCTTACTTCCAGCCGCCAGTGCAGGTATACCGTTGGCGATACAACCCTATCTTCAAGAAGACTAGCCGTCTCGACAAAATCAGATACTCGATTTCCATCCTTCCTTTCCCATCTTTTCCACGCCTCAGCTCTGGAACGAATATGCCTTGGTGGGATATTAGTACCAACGCACCGTGATTTTAAGTGGCGACCATGAGAGTGTATTGGCATTGGAGTCCCTGTCGTTCTTCGCCTTCCCCTCAGCTGGATCGGGCTTCGAGTCGAAGATGCATCGTTTTTGATGGTTGTATGCCGCAACATCCGCCGCAGTAACCTCCACCATATTCGAATCTGAATGATCCAGCAGCTCTTCACCTGCTTTGATGGTCACTCGGAGTGTCGGTACGTTTTTCGGGGGTTGCGGGCGTCATTGAATTTCAAATATCAGACGATACTTAAGGATCTTCTTCATGCTCCTTTCAACCTTGACAATCCCTGCTCATTCCAGCTACTTTTCTTTCAGCACCTGGTGGCGTATATCCTCAGGTTGCTGTTATATTGTAGCTTCTTGGTCATGAACGCTCGTCATTTGACGAGCTTTCTTACTGAGGCGAGTACTTCTTTTGTGCAATGTGTTCGTTCACGCCAGCACGTAGTAACTGATGGTCATCTAGATGCCACAGTCTTCCCCGCGGATTCATCTACATGATGGAAACACAGGGACTCGATTTATGCTAGGGCAGTCGCACAACAACGTTTCCTGTATCGTTCTTGTAGATGCCGCAAGTGCGACAGTTCCAGGGTTAGCGCACACCCGCGTGTTCGCTAGCATTGTACGACATCCTCTCGAGAACTACCTTCACCTTACTAGTACACTGCCCCCTCCTGATCAACTTCGCCTCGTGAGTCTCGCTGACCTTTCATAAGCATACCTGGCAGCTGATGAAGCGACTAATGTACAGATTACAGATATTGCACGCGCTATTGGGCGAGAGCATGCAAGCGGTGCAGTGCATGGTGACATACACCCGGTAAATCTTCCATAGGCAATTTTACATGCGAGCGGATAGCTAATGCTCTGCGTAGGGAAACTTTGTTATCCACGAAAACGGCGGCGTTATCGTCGCGAGAGTCGGCCTTTACACCGCTGCTCAAAACTTTTTCAGTCGCGTACCTCTACAACATTCAATACGCTACAAATCTCCAGAGGAGCTCTCCATGGATGAGGTGTGTACGCCCACGCCGGCGATGGATATTTATGCGTGGGCTGTCAGTGTGTTCGCTGTGAGTTGGTTTGTTTGTCTGCACGGTCCTCCTTTAAATGCAAAATCTATATAGATCTTCAGTGGCCATGAGCCTTTTCCGAACTACGGGTGCGCACAAGCAACAAGCGAAATTTTGATTCGCGGCCATTCAGGCCTCTCCAGGCCCAGTAACATGGGCGAGGATTTATGGACTATTCTTCAGGATTGTTGGAAGCCTTCTACTGAGCGTCCCACTATGCGGGATGTTATCTCCGCATTGACATCTCTAGCTTCAATTGCCTCCCTGTCCCATCTATCGTAATTCTGATCTCATCTTTCATGAAATGTCCATGTATTAGTAAATTAAAATCGTGATTATTGGGTTCCATTATAACAAGGATCGCTCCGGATCCATTCCAAGACAATTACGAATGAGATGGCTGTGTGTAATCACTGCTGTACTCGTAGAACAAGTGACAGCATGCTGTGGACCACGCGGCTAGATCATCCTCGGAAGAGACTTGAGGGTTCAAGCGTTCACATAGTCTGAGGCACGTGTCATGGTAGCGGGGCCTAGCAAGAAAGATAAGGACGAACCCCAAGGCATCAACATCATAAAGCATAATGCTTACCTCAAGGCACTAACTTCATCACATCGCTGCTCCCAGTAATTGGGCTTGGATCCGGCTTGGATTGAGCTCTACTTTCGGGATGATTCGGTCGTTGACGTGGAGATGTTGACCGAAAGGGGGCTGGTGAAAATTTATCCTACAGCCTATCATCCAGAGTCATGTCATTGGAAAGAAATTTGTTTATGAAGCTAGACATTCCATGCGGAATAACAGATGGTATATGGGCGCTGCAATGCAATCCACCCGACCCAAGCCATCGAGGAGCGCGTTCATCGATAACGTCCTTGGAATTCCGTGTTCTCGCTCACTCCGGGAACAGTAATGACATAGGCGGGAATAAACCATTGCTCCGAGGACATGCAGAGAGTAATTCAGCAAGCATACATTGATGGAGAAGTCCGAGTATCCGACGATGCTCTATGATCGATACAGCGACCGAGCGAGCGATAGAAAAGCGGTGTCTCGTGCGCCAACTTCACGAAAGTTTGGGTAATGGAAACTAGTGATAGCCGTAAAACTGGGCATGCCTGAAGGAGCACATTGCATTCAAGGTACTCTTGCTGGTTGGAAAACAGTTGACCCCGGCGAAGAATGACAAAGAGATCCCCAAGTCAACAAAGCAACCAATTTCTGCAGTTCATAGTTGTATTAAGTTTTAGTACTATGTGAAGAGGGCTTCAACTAAGCGATTTTACCAATTAAACCACCCTCAACAAAAGGTGCGCGTGGATTTTCTTCTTCCGCTAAGGCATCGCAGCTTAAGCTAGCACTGAAGATGCTGCTTCAAATTGGACGTGGTCCATCTTAAGCCATTGTCTCCACAGTGCAGAAGTAACCGGGATGACATTCAGAGTGTTTGCTTGAGACGTCAATCTTGCCTCGACTCGGGAAATGATGGTGATTCCGACAGTGGTTGTATGGAAAAGATCGGGAAAGACAACATGTAGCAAGTCACTAATCAGATGTCTCAAGATATATTATGTCCAACGACCAGGCCTTGAGCAAGTTTAAGAATATCCATAGCAGGCAGCGGTGATATTTGGACCAGAATCTGATTCAGTGTTGATGGTGTGGTGTAATTAAAACCATAAGTTGACGGAGTAAGTACACATGAGTGATGAATAACGGTTTCTTGAGCCTCTGGAGCATTTTCTTGATGAGGGTCTTATTGTGCGGGAAGAGCAACAGCCTGGGCGGGCCTTAGAAGTCGATGACGTTAGAAGAGGGGTTTGATGTGATCGAGAACTTGAAATTCTCGAATGCTCTTTATTCATTACCGGTTTTGGAGAAACAAACCGATGGAAGGAGTTAGATCGAGGCTAGGGACTGTCACGGATCGACTAGATCCGGTTCTATCCGCGGACCGTTTATACCGGTTGCAAACGGTTGGGACCCGTGGATATTTATAGCAAAACCGCGGTTCCTGTGGGTATTCGGATATTTTTAGATAGATACTATCCCGTAACAGGTGTTTGAATCGCATCAAGTGTTTAAATTGGTCCTCTCCTGCTCTCAATATTCAACCAATCGTCATGAAACTTAGTACATAGGTCAATTAGCTCTATTCTTCAAGAATAAATAAAAAATTGCAGGAAATGCAGAAGTGTACATTATAATATGAGAATTGGTGGTTTTATGCGAGATTTTGGGTTAGTGTAATGAAATCAAATATCAGATCGTTCCAGATCTCTCTGGCCTATTTTTCTAACAACTCATGGACATGTTCTAACCTGCGACATGACCACGCTTCTCAAATTTCATAACACCACCTTCATGTGCGATGAATCCAGTAATGATATTGTATCGGAGGAAGCTTTGAGCGTGAGGAGGATGTGACAATTAAAGCTCCGGTTAAACAAACTTCCATAGTAGCATAGCTGGCATGTCGCATCCCTGCTTCTGATTAGCCAGATCGTCCTGCCAAACGTGCTGACTAAATGCCGATATAGCTTTGATGTGACATCTGCATTACCAACGATTCAATCACTTGATATTTTGACCTCGCACCCTCAGAAGCACTCTGTTGCTCTCTTCCACAGGTGAATATTTTAACTAAGTTGATATTAATCCATTAAACTCATTTTAGCACCACTGTGCAAATTATCAGAGGGAAAGGACAAATATAAGGTACTCAAATTTCGATTTTGCTAAAATAATTCAAGCACCCAATACGCAATAGTATTAGGACTCCTATGTCAATTCATCAATAACCGTGTATTTGTGTGGTTGTTTGGTGGCGATTTTGCACAGGCTGGTGCATGGCAGGGACGGCTAGGATGTGCCTGGCCACTTTTAGAACGGTCTCTCGGATATATCCGAACCGTACCATATCCGACCCATATATGGCCAAAACCGCGGTTCGGTTACGGATCATTACCGGATGTATCCATGACAGTCCCTAGATCAGTCCGACCGCGTTCGAGAAGAGAGAAAAAAGATACGCAAAAAATGTGAGGTTGCCGAGTTTCGAGAGCGTGAGAGAGCGACGAAATTAGGCAAACACGAGAGAGAGCTTCCAGAGAGTACTTAGAACTGAGCGAACGCTGCGTATTCAAGGTACTCGATTCAAGAAGACTCACTAACTACTCTACAACCATACTACTTATATACTTATTCTAAATACTTGTTGTTAGCTAAATGGGTAATAAACCCTTTATTTCAGAATCTCTTGGGTTTCACAGTTATATGGTAATTGGAAACATGAATGAATATAGCATGTAATGCTTGGAGGTGAATTGGAGTCTGTGAAATTCATATGTATAATAAAGGTAATCTGAAGTAAGTACGATGCGACGCAGGGTCGTAGATTATGTATTCTATTCTTAGGGCATCAGCGTCCGGGAAGTAAGTCCCGTACCTTACAGTGACAATATCAGGACGAAATGCGACGACAGACATCCCAGAAGTGAATAGTGCGATTAGATCGGAGGAGCAGTTGCAACTTCAAGCTTCCCAACTTTGTCGTGATCGGAAAATGGCCGACCGTCCGGACTCCGGATGCCTTTGCAACCACATTGGGCGTTATGTATAGAGCAACAGATTAAAACTTTGGTCACGGAGAATATGATCTGCTTCCAACCTGCTCCTTGTGAGAATGAGATCGTAATTATGGCAGCTCTCACCGTGTCATCCAAAATAAAATTCACAGCCTTATTTACAGCATTGTATCTTATAAGTACTTCGCATGCGTTTACTCATGGATCCCTTGATCTCTGGCATACTTCTAACACACACATGCTCTTATTGATTATATTCGCCCACATTCTAGCCTCTAGATCATGGAATTCCGCCCTCGGTCTTCCTTTTCCCTCGATCGATGCTGCGTCCACCACGATTTCTGTTGATCCAAACAGCCAACGCACAGCATTGGGTATTGCTTGGAGCTGTATTGCGACAATATTCGCGTGCACTTGGATTACGGTCCATCCGAATTTACCTCCAGCTTCGGGTTCAAAGTGGACAGTTGTACAGGAAAGAGTAAAGCTTATGGTGTGGGCCCTCATAGCTCCAGAATTAATATTCAACTGGGCGCTGAATCAATGGCGAGGTGCCCGATACATTGCAGCCCAGTTCAGAGGTGCGTTAGTTATAGGTTTTCACCCGAGAAAATAAACACCTTATCTTTTCACCATCAGAGTCAGCAGGATGGACAAATACACACGGATTTTTCCTGCAAATGGGAGGCTTCATCTTCGTAGATGACCAACAAAAATATGTGACTCTAACTTTGGAAGAGATATGCTACCTTCAGCAATGTGGTGCAGTTGACTTGGGAAATTTTACAGAGGACGTCATCCTCGACAAAAGCAAAGGGGACATGCTATCAAAGGCACTTGTAGTGCTCCAAACAACATGGTTCGTTATTCAGTGCATTGCCAGGAATGTGCAGCACCTACCCATCACAGAGCT
>JASFDH010001227.1:0-16101 GCA_036937195.1 Nidularia pulvinata
AGAACTCTTTTTACTTTAGGTACTTAATATAGCGTCGTTCTCCTGCTACGTCGTCGCTGAGAACTCTTTTTACTTTAAAATTATGGAATGTGGAATTGATGTGGTAGGGGAAACTGCGGATGGGCTCGGCAACGACGGCAGGAATGTACACATCGGAGAAACTGAGTCGAACTTAGAAATCCCTTAGCTTCAGGCCTCAGGCTTCGATTTGTTTCGAAGGAGTCTGGCATAAACAGTGCATTGTACATTAAATCATTTCGAAATATTATTAGTGACTTATTAGCCTCTATGATTATCTAGACCCTCACGTAATAATATATTCAGAAATTTTCACTTGCTGGGTTGGTCTTTTTATTGTTTTTGAAAGTTTCTAGGCTTCAGCCCGAGGACAGTAGGCCAAGAGCTTAATGATTCTGTTTGCCTACGAGTACTAGTCATTATTTCATTCCCCGTCCTTCTTTTACTGGAATACCTCACAAAATAACCAGAGAAGACTTTCGTTCAAGTTCTCAATAAGATTAATTTGTGCTCCAGACTCCATATTGTGGCACAGTGTGCTGGTATATAGCCAATGACTAGGCTATCTTCAGAGTACTTATTGAGGAGCTATGTTACGACATAAAATGGCTGTTTTAAACTAAGTCTTGGCAGTGCTTTGAACGTTTGAATCATATAAAACCGCAGAATATAAGAGAATCAACACAAGCACTTATGTTTAAATTTTCAGCTCGTGAAGACCGTGGCCAATGGAATCTTCACCAGTGTCAGAACAATGCCATGGCGCTAAATAAGAAATGTTACGATTATCATAGTGATTAAGCAGTAAAAGGACATTACTTTGGCGGACTTGCTATCCCATCAATGACATTCAACGGGCTGGAAGTGACGAAGAAAGAATAATGTCCGAGTTCCTTGCAAGTTTTAGCCAGATCTTCCAGCTCAAATAATTCCCCAATTGGTGTCTGGTGATGTACAATGAGACGAGGGCTCAAACACGATAATCTAACACATACACCCCATAAAGCAAGGAGATAATCGTGGAGACTCCACTCTTGTGTACCAGGGCGAACTTCGAAGGCAGGTGCATCACAAGCTACAGCTGCGAAGTGATGATTCCTAAAAGCTCATCCTCAGTTTTACGATCTGCGTGCATTTACTCAAGCTTGAAGAATACTCACCATAGCCACTCCACCTCCTCCCTGCCCTGTTTCACTCCCACTGCTCTTGTCGATCCACTAAACACCTTCGCTCTATCATTTTGCGTGGCTTTATTGTACCAATGGATATATCCCATTCGTACGAAAAGAATATCTCCTTGCTCTAAAGTTATTCCCTGCGCTTTGGCACATGCATCGAGAGCCGCAGCTGTAATTTGATGCTGGTCAACTGGGCTGAAGCTGATACCGACAGATTCTGCGTAGGAAAAATAGTCAAGAAGAACACCGCGGCCAGCAATCTTCCCCTGGAACTCTATAGAATAATTTATCGCAACGCTGGACGAAAATATTGATTTCATTGCTCACTGTGGATACCGTTCCTTAATGATGAATGGCCAGCAATCGCCCCACCTTGGTTCTCGTTATCTCCATGACCAAGCTGGTGTTCTTTCACGCCATTGTAAAATTCACCTAACATACGGCCGATTTAAATTAAGCATTCAAAGCTTTTTCCAAGTGTAAGAACTGCTCACCGGTTTTATAATACGCCCAATGTCTCAACCCATCCCATTGTGACCCACTCTGCGTATTCATCCTAATCTCATCATCCAGAACGACTTTATCCTTAGCTGCTCCTGCCCACTTGAACACTCTATGCTCGAAGCCCATACGCCCGTTCAAACCTCCAGGGAAGGGATTTTGCAATGCCCAGTTAAGGCTTACAACTTTGCCGCATTGGATTTCTGTCTTCGCCGCGTTGAGGATGCGGTGAGGGGTTAGGAGATTAAGAGCACCGAGCTCGTCGTGTTCGGACGGCTGGGTTTTCGAGATATGTTCATAGAAGCCCCAAATGGCTCCTGATGCGTAGATACTTGATGAGAATATTTCCTGAATTTACAATGACCACTTACCTGGAGGGTCGCCTTTTCGGAAAGGTAATGAAGACAAGGGAGGGAACTGGACGTCGTCAAAAGGCGACTCTGCTGCCATATCACTGTTAACTGAAGGGAGATATGCACGGTGGGAGGATAGAACGAAGGCGTATTTAGCTTCATAGGATGCAATGGAGTGTCCATAAATATGACCTTCCTTTCTCACTGCTTAATTCTCAGGGATCTTATTAAGTATATTCTATTTCGAGCTCCTTTATTGGTTATCTGGTTTCTTTACTTCAGGTTCTACACCACCCAACCTACATGAAAGATGCGACTAAGTCGTTTAAATTGCTGAAATTTCATGGATAAGACATACCATCTATAAACAACTCTCGAATCTCTATCCCTGCATCTCGGATCCTCGCTCGCAGCAGTATACGCTCGTAATCCTGCCTCCGCCAAAACAAGCTTCGCACCTACCTCCTTGGCAGCCTCCACAGCTAGTCCCATATCCTTCTTCATCAATTGCACCTATTCAAAGAGAAAAAATAACCACACGCTCCTTTTAAAAACCAAAATAGTAGACATTAAAAACATCCGCGAACCTTAAACCCGCCCTCATACCCCTTACTCGTAACCGCCCCGGGACACACTCCGGGCACGGGATTAACAGTCTCATTCACCCAGCTTGCCCCACTACTCGTCTGAAAGCATCTGCTCAACGCCCCGGGCTCCACCCCAAGCCGAATGCCGAGGTTCATCGCCTCCGCCGTGGCGAGCGCAATCAGCCCACTCAGGTAGTTGTTGCTCAGCTTCGCCGCAAGACCAAGAGTAGGCCCGCCCATCGGGTGGATGTGCGTGCCCATGGTGGAGAGGATGGTTTGCAGGAGGGGGTAAGAGGGGGAAGTCAGGGGGCAGCCAAGCATGAAAGTTAGTTTGCCGGAGGAAGCGCCGGGGGTGCCGCCTGAGACTGGAGCGTCGAAGAAGAGTGGTGGGTGGGCGGGTCGGGAGAAGGAGGAGGAGGAAACGGCAGCATTGATTTGGAGGGAGGTGGCGATGTCAATTGTTGAGCTAGAAAATGGGTGGACGTGTGTGGTATTTAGAATTTTAAGGTCAAAAGTGCATGACTAAACTTACCAGTCAACGAAAATCTTTCCAGATGTATCCCCACAGGCTAGCAAACCTGTATCTGGCGTAAGATACACATCCCTCACATGCGATCCTAACTCCCCATTTCAAACAATCCAAGCCACTATGCATCATTTCGAAAATCCTCACCTTCCGGTACGATAGTAATAACAAATTCCTATGCCGCCCACACCCAAGTTTAGTGAAACCAACAAAAAATCGACCCCGAAACTCACACATTTCTCCGCAACCTCCCTCGCACACCTAGCTACCTCCACATCCTCACTCCCCACCTCATCCACGAATCTCCTCAAGGCTGCCGGATCGACATCGTACACCACCATCCTTGTCCGAGTCGGCGCCTTTTCCCACAGGTTCTTCGCCATGGGGAAGCCCATCGCGCCGAGGCCTATGAAGCCGAATTGAGTGGGAACGGCGGGAACGGAGGATGAGGAAGACATTCGGTAGCTGTGTATGGATGAGAGGATTGGAAGGGGTAATAATGAATTATTCGAGTTAAGGATAAGTGCGTATGTAAGATGGAGAAAGAGGGTTGTGATGACAATAAATTTCCGTCATCATTGGAAGTGGTGCGTGAGGGGATATATTAGCGTGTGGGTATGATAGATTTCGAGCATGAGAGAGCGAGACACGGGACCTGCCCGGTGATAAGAGCACAAAAAATTATCTTTTAGGCGAAAGAATAAATGCTGCAAACAAACTTTCCACCTTACGCGTTGCCGAGAGTGCAGACACTCCATTCGAACGTGAAGCCAGAGAAAAGAATTGCCGAAGACCAAGTGTTCACTGACTTGAAGCCAGCTTGAAGCTTTCAAAAACTAAAAATATCGTGGAGACGAAGGACACGAAACCGGGAATCCGGCCCGGATGTGGGGTACACTCGCTTTGGTGCATGATATTCCACACGCGGACTAAGGCATCCCGCTCGCTCCTCCGGCAAGGCCTCTCGGGCCAGGGCGACTCTCTCACTCTCAAGACACGCTCGTTCTCAGGACAGTCTTTCTCTTCTTCTTGTTTGACCACGTAACGTGAAACTGCAAACAGAGCCCGTTGGCTTAACAGAACCCGCTTCCCTATAATCGCCGCTAAAAGCAAGTAGAGAGGAACTGAAAGATGCCAGAAGAGAGACAGAACGAGAGTGCACGCCGGGAGTTGTACGATGCTGGGATCCAGATGCGGAGGAAGGTCATGGTGAGCTCTCAGCTGCTCGGACAAGAATTGAGGTGAACTTCAACTTCTGGAGGAATAGGGCGATGCGTATGTCGATAACCAGCTAAAACAGGTGCGAGCACTTGCGATAGATAGAACTGAAGTGTGGCTGATTCGAGTTTTCTGGGGAGCGAAGGGCGTCTCGGAGTTCATGAGGCCCATGCAGGAGCTAGCTACCGAGGTGAGAAGCATGCGAAATCTACACCGAAGAATCATGGAATTGAGCATTAGATTTTATGACACCAGGCGGCGTGGGGCACGATATGGACGCGACCCGGGCTCGAGCTGAAGCAGCGTAGCCTGATTGTAATTGCACTCCTGGCCGCGCAGGGGAAGGAAGCCGAGGTGCGTCTCTTCCTTTCCCATGCAGATGTCCCCGAATCCAGTCACTGACATCCGGTGGTACTTGTCCAGCTCACAGGGCACATCCGCGGCGCGGTGAACAACGGCGCATCGGAGCTCGAGATCCGGGAGACCCTGCTGCAGACAGCAACGTACAGTGGGATACCGACGGGGATGCTGACCTTCCGGGTAGCGGATGCAGCGATTAAGACGCTGAAGGAGGAGGGAAAGCTGCCGAAGTAGCGAATGATAGATCATAGCAGTGTATTTCGTAGATTTGGATAGCTGGTGACAGATGTATGATTATAATTTAATTGGATGAAGTACTAGACGGCGAGAGGAAGCCTTCGCAGATAGAGATCTCCATCGTGTCGCGCTAGAAGACAGCAGAAATGCGGGTCCTCACAGCCTAGAGACTGCGTATTCGTAGGGTATTTGCCTTGGCCAGGGAGGTTCTAGTGGGTACCGAACGAGGCGAAGATCCGGGAAGCACAGGATCCGGCAGGCGTGCGCAAAATTAGCATCCGTCTTGAAAATAATTATCCCACCGCACAGCATGGCACAGATGAGCCTGTTCCCGTGGATCCTGGACGTGCTGCGAGCAGCTGCGCACGAAGTATAGTTTGCAAATTCCTGAGGATGAAGGATGCACGGCCATTCAGCGTGTACAGCCTCGTTCGTTATCTATCTTCCGTATTGGTACGTGAGCCTGCGTACAGTTTCTGTGGACTCTGAAGGATAGATTCGTTGCTAGTGGAGGACTTTGAGGGGCATGATGCAAGAGAATGAGGCACACAGGACCCATCAGGCTCCAATTTGCACCAAGAACAGGTGGGACCCGGGGGGAGTGACGAAGTGCACGGAGAAAAGGAGGAGATGCGTGTGACGTAATGTGACGGGCTACGTCATACTACATATTTCCCGTGTTACATTTGGGTTGATATAAATTGGAGCCTGCGGAGCGCATCTTGTCCCCATTCAATACCTTACCACCACTCCCGCCTTTCACGACACCCAACGCCCTCTGCTCATCGCTATGGCCGCATCCGCCGCATTCCCGGGCCTCTTCCTCTGCTTCGCAGCGATGGTGCTGCTTATCTTCGTCTCCGTCTCATCGCCCACGTGGGACAAGATATCGTTCCTCAACGTGGGGGGCGGCGCGAATACGAATGCTGGCGGGATAGTGCACTACGGCGTGTTTGGCTTCACGGGGAGCCAGACAGGCATTGGTTACGACTTCACGTATGTCTCTCGTTCTTTGCGCGATGTTGGTTCGAGTTGCTGATCGACGATATTGTACCCTATTTTCAGTGATGCGCGTGTGAACACTACTACATTACACAACCTCACTAAGACTCTTATTCTCCACCCAATCGGTAAGCCACCTTACCCTCATCTTACCTACACCCGTACTCACCTCTCCCCTTCCCAGCCGCCGGTCTCGCAGGCCTCGCCTTCCTCTTTGGCGTCTGCGGTGCCTCCTACCACCGCGCCGGGACCATCTTTATGAGCCTCCTCTCCGGCCTTGCAACCATCGCGACCCTCCTCGCGTTCATCATCGACATGGCCCTCTTCGGTATCGCGCGCCACCGCTACCGCGAGGACAACATCCCCGCCCAGTACGGCAATGCGAACTGGCTCACCCTCGGCGCACTCATTGCGCTCCTCATGGGCTTCTGCGCCAGCGCGTGCGGTGTGTTCGGGCGGTACAGGCGCAACAGGACGGCGTACTAGACGCATGTGCCCGTAGATTTTCTTTCCCCCACAACCACACCCACCCTCGACACTCCACCTCATGATCGAAGTATCATATCATGCACCCCCCTTTAATGATGCCTGAGTTCGTTCTTCTAATGCTCACGGACACTTATACGACTCCTACCCCCCATCCCCACCCTCATCCCACACCGATTTAAAAACGGGATCATTGTATATTATTTGATGACGAACCCTCCTGTATTGTATTACTTTAGCTATTCTACACATGCAACCCAATGTCACGACTGTTGCCAACTATAATCTTATACGTACCATCTGTAATGTGAGGCATCGCACTAAATTCCTAATTTCCGATTCAAAATGTAGATTGCATCCTCGATGAAAGCCCCAACATACACCTCCAACGAAAGTCACAACCCCCCCTAGTCCCGCGATCAATTCAAAATCTTTGAGAACGGCATCTTCTCCGTCGGCTGCAGCCAGTTCTTCTCATCATACACCGCCGGCAGTGCGCTCTCCACCATATGGAATGTATACGCAAAGCGTGTGTTCGGGGACGTGTTCCGCTCCGACTTGTGCAGCACCGCACCGTGGATCAGCACCAGGGCACCTAGACGCACCATTCATTGGCATTCACAACCACAACCTTACACCACACGAAAAAGAACAAGACGCACCAGGCTCACAGCACTCCATAACCCATTCTCTCCCCTTCCTTTCCCTCTCCAGCATCTCCTTTTCCTCCTCCACAGGCACCAGCTGCTCAAACCCCGTCCCCCCGCTCGGGAGGCGTACGAAGCGCTTTGTGATGGGCGCGGAGGCGTGCGAGCCGGGGAGGAAGGAGAGTGCGCCGTTGGCGGGGGTGCAGCGCTCGAGGGGGATCCAGAAGCCGAGGGCGGAGGGAGGGGAGGTGTACTGTGTTTTTTGAGAGGAGGGTTAGGATGAGGGGAGAGGATGGGAGGAGGAAAAGAGATTTACAAGGAATGTCCTAGAGAAGAGAGCGTTGAGATGGTGCTATGTTATGTGATAAGGGGAAAGACGTACGAGTCATTATGCTCTGGCACTGTATAAGATTACATCAATATGGGTTAATGAGATTAGTAGTAGGCGCACCTTCGCCTCCGATCTGGGTTTGCTTGGTTATAACCATACTTTGCAACGCTGTATGTAACGGGACGAGGGGTCAGTACCGCATAACACGCGTCAAACGGACCAAAGGCAGAAGTAAAAGTGCATCAACGTTCGTGCAGTCGACAGATGGTTAGCCTCAATGAACATGCCAGCAAAAGGCACAATGAAGGCAGAAAGCAGAACTGCAAACAGTTGGAGGAGAACCCACCAACTGGATCTTTATGGAACTTCAGATCCCTCACAAGCTGTCGTAGTCGTTCGTTCTGGAGCGTCACTTTGCGGAAGGCGGGGTCAAGTTCGTGTAGGCCTTATCGTCCAGTTGCGTCAGCAAGGGATACAGAATTCCGATAATTGCCAGTAATACTCACCATGTCCGATCTTGTTCACGGCCTTCTCTTTCGGTCTCGTGAGCTTCCCTTGCGCGTCGACGGCGTCTTCTTCCAGGAAGTATCGGCTGCATTTGCCATCGATAAGACATTACAAAGAAGATAGGGAGAGGAAAGACGGACATCTTATCGCCCGAGTTCAGGAAGTAGTCGTCCCCGACGTGGTTGTCGTCGCCTGTGGTGAACTTTGTCTGTACGCCAAGAAAGGTGTATTCAGAATCAGTGCTACTGATAAGAAGGCAGGACAGAATGAAAACGCACGCGTGGATGGCTATCGATATCGAACTCCTCCAACAGCTTCTTCGCGCGGGAAAGGAGAGTGCTGCTCTCCTCTTGCGAGATGAAGTCGGGGATGACGAGATACCTGCAAGTAGCGGCACGTAAATACCCACATAGAGCCCTGGAAAAGATGTGATGATAGCACGCACCCATTCTTATGAAACTGCAGCCCATCCCAAAGTTACCGTAAACATCTATCGGAACGCCAGAAACGAGGGATGATGCAGACGCGCCTGGTCGATCTGTGCTTGCGTGAGGTATTCGTATTCGGGCATGGTAGTGGTATTGGAGAGAGCGGGTGGTGTTATATTGGGCAGTTAAGTAGTAAAGTAAGTTAAATGGTCCGGGATAGCGGCAATAACTTGGAACTTGTTAGTGATAACGGTTTGTGAGATAGCGCGCCTGGCGCCGAGACGAGGGTGCGAGAAGCGCTGCGGAGTTGGCAGGCCGGAAATGCCCAGAAGGTCAGAGTTATTATGGAAGTTATCTAAGCGAATAGTGTTGAAGCAGCATGGCGCAGTGGTAGCGCGCGGGGCCCATACATCATCCTGTGTGTTGTTTACCCCGAGGTCACTTGATCGAAACAAGTTGCTGCTAAGTGAATTGCGATGGATACTTACCAGTATCCATTGTGATTCGCTCATTTTTTGCCTATCCGTCGTCTTTTCTCCCTGTAAATTTATGTCAAGCTTACAGTACCTCGAGTTGGATAATTTATCAACAAGAATGCCTGGATTAAGTTTATTAAGCATATTAGCAAGCACTCCAAGGACTCTCCGCACAGTCTGTCTAAATCAATGGGTGATTTCCTTTGCACTGGTTCCTCTTCTTTGTCGGGAATGAGAGAGCGCAAATTTTCATCGCTGAGTTTGCTCATTATAACCGCATACTTTTTCACTACACCATCCGTCGTGACCGTTCTTCAGGGTTGTCAGTTGCCATATCTCATAAATTCGAATCCTTTCTTCGTCGGATAGTGTAAATATCCCGACTTGAGTACGGCGGAAACTCAAACATAAGTACATGAAGTGACAAATATTCTTCGGATCCTGAATTCAATTACTTCTAAAAAAAATTGAACAGGATAGTATTGGTGTCAGGAATACTTTCAGTCGACTGCTGGATTTTGGATCCTTAATGTCTGCCTCGCTACTGCCAGACTCGACACGAAATTTCTCCAAACATATTCAGGGAATTGGAACTGAGGCCAATGCGGGGGAGTGCCGTATATAGCCTGGTCCAGACATCCCACGAGGGAGCATAACGAGTTGAAGGTATCGTATAAATGGTTTGATACCGCTGGAAATTTCGATATATGTAGAAACAGTGTGGGACGGGTCACAATGTTGTCCCACATCCCTTCAATAATTTGTCTTGCGTGATCTTGATTATAGCTGTCTGGTTCGTACCCGTGCAGCCAGTTTTCTTGAGACGTGAAGAATCGCTGCCACGAGCGACATAAACGCTGAGAAGGGTTATGTTCCTTAAGGAGTGCCACGAAAAGTGCCCATGGGGCCTGGATGCTGAACGAATCAACTGCGTCATGGACCAGATTTGTGCCTTTGTTGAAAGACTTCGTGATGCAGTCTAGCAACTGCAACCTCAGTTCTATTTGATAATAATACTAGTCACAGATGAGCAACTTATCAATACGAGAAATAGCGTACCCTCTGGAATGTCAATGTCTTCAGGTGACCATAATGGAGGTATGTTTGGCCAATAATAAAGCGCGCGGCCGGGGTACATGTTCTTTACGTATGTGCTGTGTACTCGGACATTTTTAAGCCTAACGTAGAGCTCCAGGCGAAGCAGCATAAGCGAGCTTTGGCGCCAGTATTTTTCCGCAAGAAATTCATCCAGCGAACGAGCGAGTAAAATATCCAATATGGCGTCTTTTCCCATTGTCTGTACGCTGCTAAGCCCTAAAGCTGCACCAGCCGCAGAGATGTCCTCCAGTTCTTTAAGACAGTGGTATATCGCAAATAGGCTGTCAAGGTTCTGCTTGAATCTCCGTCCAAACCAAGCAACTGCACGAGCAAGGTCACGAGAGGCGTGCGTGTCCTCTCTGACTCGCCGCCATACCGAGTCGAAGCCGAACCAGCCTAATTTCGATCTCTTCATGAGCCAGAGCGACAAAGTGGTTTCATGGAAGCAGCCTGCTCTATGTACGAGGGAGTAGATGGAGAGACCCAAGCGATAGAATGCCCAGGACTGAGGGGATTTATACGGACATTGATCCGCCACGCTCATCTTACCAGCGTGGATGATAACCTGCACAGCGGGAAATACCGTTGTCGCAACAATGAACAGTGCTACAAGTCCAATCAACACCGCTATCACAATCGCCACCGTGGCGTTCAGCGTCCTCAGCAGCTCCAGGACCCCAGCGAGGAAGAGGATCAGCGCCGTCTGCAGGAGAAGCGGGAGCATATCGAGGATGGTGAGGACGTGCCATTTGATGAGGCCGTCGTGCCGCATTTGGCGGAGGGCCAACGCGTCTTTGGTAGGGAGCGTATCGTACCGCCGGAACTCGCGCAGCCATTGGAGGCAGAGAATGCCGACGAGGACGACGGTTAGGGCAAGGATGAGGCTGATAAACCAGAAGATGTTGACGCGTACCGCACTGCCGGAAGGAGGGGTAGTGACGGAGTTGGATGATGCGGAAGAAGTAAGAGTGACGTTCTGGTTGTTGGAAATTGCAAGTTGGGCAAGGATCTCTGCTAGTAACTGCATAGAGGCATCAGGTGGATCCTCTTGCAGTAGCTTGTATGAATCAACGACAAATGTAGTTACGACTGCTGAGAACAAGCCAGCCTTGAAATATTGAACTCAATATATACTATAGTGGATTTAAGTTGAGATCTTACGAAGATCAACAGGTTTTGCACCTCCTCTGTCCGGTTCTCGCACAATGACTTATCGTTCTCCTTTGTTATCATAAGACACTTCTCCCACGGATCACCGTCTTTGGGTAGTGGATAGTGATGTGGTTCCCCGCAGCGCCATGGCCTTTCCTGTCGGGCAGTTACGAAAGCACTTGTTCTAGTAATAAGGTGCTGCTCACTTCGTCTTCTGTGTGTGGGATAGATGAATGTACGGGATTGGCATTCATCTTAGGTTCATCGTTGGATGAAGTATCAGTAGTTGATAGGTCCGACTTCGAAGGACCCGATTGATCTCTCTGTTCATTGAACGGCGGAACATGAGCGAGATAAATTAATCCAGTCACATACGATAACTTACGGTTTCCTGATAGACATATATAGGTTTCTGCATGCCTGGGCTGACAATCGACGGTTGAAAATCTTCATGTAAGCCTCCGAGTCCCACCTCCAGCGAAGGCATCTGGAGTATTATCCTCGAGAGTTAAACAGCAAGAATAGAGAGACAGAAGCGTGCTCACGTTTGAGAATGCCGTCCGTAAACCAGAGAGTGCTGTTGAATCTTACCGATGACTAGGAAAGGCTTCGAGATAGACGCCATCATGTCAGGCAAGTTAGAAGCCTGGGCAGAGAGCGCTTCAATAAAAATAGATGAACTCTTCTTATCCACTGAAGTTGAGACTTTTTCGCACAGAGAAGATATCGCCACATTTCGGGTATACGGAAAGTATACGGCTCAGACCAAGCATGCGATGGCCAGTGGAAGCTGTAGTTAGAGGATGAAAAGGGTTAGTGAAATCTCGACTCTGCTTAAGTCCTCGTCACGGAGAAGTGACGTCACATGTGCAAAACATGGTTCTCATGCCCACGGCAATCGTGTCCCTACTACGTAGACAGTATCTTGTACAAAACCACACAAGTTTCTGCTATTCCTTCTTCTCTCACATCCTGACAATCCCTTCTTGAAAAGTCTGCCAATATACAGGATCGCTCCTCGAACATTGCTACCCTTCGCTCATATCCTGATAAGCGGATCCATCCACGAATTAGTATTTACAATGCATTCAAGAAAGTCCAGGACAGGTTCTTCAGAGGTAGCACACCCGACGCTAGCCAAGATGCACCACAGAGTGCGATAAAGGCTTGAAAATCAACATCTCGAAGCCCATAATGACCTCCGCAGTACCAGGTATTCGACCAAAGCTCGCGAAGCAACCACCAGAGGAATGGGTAGAGGCGTCACAGGAAGTGTCTTTCCGCATGTCATTGGAAATAAACTTGTCTCTGAGCAAAAGAGAGCACAGAAATATTGTCTCCGACAAGATGGTAATAGGGAAAAGCATTGGAAGCGATGGGGTCCTTATCTCAGTGATAGGCAATGGACGAGTGCTCTGAAATTATTAGCAATCGTCTGGGACCAAATTTACGACCTTTATCTTGAAAGTATACAAGGACTAATCAGCGGGTTGACATGCCTACCTCTTGAAATCGTCGAATAAGCCCTCAACTCTACCTTCTGACACGAGAATCGTACATCAAGCCCGACGGCTAAATCCCCACATACGAATGCAACTTCGGTGACATCAACCCGCCCGCTCACACCTGGTTTGTCCCTCCCGAACCTTATGCACAGAATGGTAGTGCTGATGTCCTGCTGTCTTTCGAAGGGCCGCGTTCCGTGTCTTCAAGATCGAGCGAAAGCTCCATGGAAGGGATTCTTTGAGAGGGTATTCCAAAAGCTGCTACTGAACTTAACCTGGTAGGCACTGCATCTCCGATACAATTGCTGGAGATAGTTTATTAACATCCTCGCAGGTGGGTAAACTGAAAGGACTAGGGTGGTAACAACGTCCTCAAGGGGGGGTTCCTCGGTCTCGATAATATTGGAGCTTTCAACCGCTCGGAACTGTTGCCAACTGGCGGAACTCTGCGCCAAGCCGACGGCACTACGTGGATGGCGTTCTACTACCTGAATATGTGAGTGAATCCATTTGTAGCTGCGAGTTTTCGACGATCTCATGAATCTTTCTCAGGTTGAATGTGGCGCTTGAATTGGCGAAGCACAATCCGTGTACGAGGACATCGCTTTCAAATTCTTAGAGGTAAATAGTTTATCCCATCCTATATTTACTGGTAAATATTGCTCACACATGTGGTGTTGCAGCACTTCATCTTCACCACGGATGCAGTGTCCTATAGGGAGGACACTGACGATAGCGAAGTCAGCCTGTGGAACGAGCATGACGGCATGTATCGCCACGCTATTGAGTTTGGGTCCGGAACATGATGCGCTTGTCCATGCGCAGTCTCGTGGGGCTCATTCCCCTGTACCAGACTCTCGTCCTGGAGCCCTCCGTCATCGATCGCCTGCATGTTTTCAAGAGATGGATGGAATGGTTTATTAATAACTGGCCAGAGGTGTCTACGAGGAACATGGCTGATATGACAGGTGCGGTTTGAACCTCTTGGACCATTCGCTCGTCGGACTGATCGACTTGTATTTTTAGCTGGTGGCAAAGTCCAGCAGTGGCTCTTGGCATTGGCCAGCAAGGAGAGGCCTGTGAAGGTTCTGCGGAAGATGCTCGACGAGAATGAGCTCCTCAGTGAACATGGGATTAGATCGTGAGTACCTGCCTCCTTGTCCGGCAAAAGTGTGATACTTAATCATGCTCGTAGTCTATTAAGGCTTCACAAGGAGCATCCTTGCGGCATGGATGTACACGGGCAGCGCTACGAGGTCCCCTATTGGCTAGGTGACTCGAAGTCTGGCGTGTTTGGTGGGAATTTGAATTAAAGAATACATTATCTATTTTCGGCACATAGTAATTATACTACTCAATTCACATGGTATAGTGCTCGCCACTAATTTCTTGCTTGGCGAAAGCCCGCAACACTTCTACCAGTGCTATGGCGACGGTCTCCAGACCGGTGTTATTTCGCTTGTGACTACACTGCATTTCTCGTGCGCGGTGATCCTCGATACAGGTTAAGTGTCCTACCAGAAGTGGCGACTACATGAGCATAGTCGGGATCGCCGAAGCAATTTTGCATCGGATCATACATCTCTTTGATGCGACATGGAAGGCAGAAGAGCAACCAATGGTGGTAATGCTAAGCTGGGCTTTGATCAGCATTTCCGTGTCTAAGTTTGGTTCTACGAGGTCATTTGTGTTTCCTATATTCGCTCGACTCCCGCTGATCCACCCTATTACAGGTCTTCCACACCGACAATGAAAAGGGCCTCGGTGCCTCTTATCAGACCGGATGGTCTGGTCCCGTGGCTTGCCACGTTCTTCAGAGAGTTAGCGGCTATCGCCTGTCAAAGACCCCAAGGAGTACATATGTCGTTCGTCTTTTTCAATTCAAGAGCTAACTTCACTTTTCGTCACAGCTCCCCGAAGTGTCTTGAAATGTATTTCGACGTTAGTGACTCTTTTTATGTTACTCACCCTAAGTCGGATCTCCTTGATACTTTTCAGGAAACCTGAATCACTCGGAATTCGAGGGACGATGCACAGCCTGCTTACAGAGAATTAATTGGCTTTGACCTCAACACCCTCGGAGTCGTCTCGCTGGAGGTGCTGTAAAGGCGTACTAACAATGTTTCTTTTAACATGTTGATCTACTTATATTCTTTTCCGTGGACTTTCTGTTGAGAAGCTCGTACAGTATAAATAAATAACAGCGACTTGCATATGCAGCTGTAGAATAGATAGATATAAATAAAGCTTCGTTATTCATGTATACACACTATGGGAAAATTCAATCACATTTTAACTTACCCCTCGATTGCACCTATTCTTGCGTATGCTGCTGGTTTCTCCAAGCTTCAGCATCGATTTATATCTGGTTCAAGTTGACAGTGTTGGAAGATCCGAGCTCAATAACGGTCCGTGAGTAACACCCCGGCCCGGCCACTACTCACGCGTTGAACTTTATTTTTCCGATACCTCAACTTGAACTTGCCGCACGTACGACACGCACGCTAGCTGTATGTCCACCGTCAAGCTTCCTTCCTACCAAATGCCAGAAGCGACGGCTTGTTTTCGACGTGGATGATCCGCCTGGGTTTGGCTATACGGAGTATTCAGTACAGGTCACTGCTATGAAAGTAGCTGCGTGACACCGGACGTGCCACTATATGTCGAATCACGTTGAAGAGCATCCGACAACTATCCAGATCCATCTTCTGCTTTCTCAAAGGCGGCATGAAATTTTCTGGAAACTGTACCACAAGGGACTATGACAAGCATGAGTCTTGTGATGTATTTTTAGCCCTGTAGGAGGGCACATCGCTGCGTGTTTGGGGCTTGCCTCCCGAGCATCGGTCCTTGGTCTCGGGGAAGAAATCGCCTTGCATTTGAGTTTTATGAACCTGCAACTTAAGCGTCTTGGATACTCTTTCGTTCAACGTGGATTTTGCAGCATTTTCGTAAGTGATGTGTGCTGTGGAGCCCTGAAGGCTTAATTTTGTCTTTCTCCTCTCACCACGCTTTTAGGTCCCTCCCTTCACGGTCCGTCTCAAGCGTGTGACACGAATATAAGATGGGAGTTCGACGCTGCTGATCTATGACACCTTCAAGCTTAAAAAATGCTGCGCATTCTAACACTTTTATCCCTCACGGCCTATAGTCTCTCTCAAGGGTGCACCGGCACGATTAGTTCGCTAGATGGTAACTTCTCTACTCTATTTCATGTCTCAGGACACTACTAACATCAATTATTAGACGTGGCTGCCGCCGTAAAATGCACGACCGTGAATCTCAATGGATTCACAGTTCCTCCTGGTCAAGCTCTGACTCTGAATTTGCTGCAAGACACAACCGTAAACATGTGTCAGTTCTGTTTCTGCTTTCAAAATCTATGTTTTTCTCATGCCTTTGTACTAGTGGGTGATATTGCGTTCGGAAATTTGAGTTGGGCTGGTCCACTTTTCACTATCAGGTAAATACGGTTCTCGCAACATTTATTC
>JASFDH010001228.1:0-16092 GCA_036937195.1 Nidularia pulvinata
ACTCACTCCAGGACTCAGCCTTAGCTTGTCTTGCTCATTGCAAGTGTTGAACTGCTCTGCTGCTCTTCCCACTTCAAGACCATCTTTTCAGATTCAAAATGCTCTCACCTTCAGTACACATATAAAACTCAAAATGCGCACTCTCAAATTTAACCCCTCAGCCTATTCCAATTCACTACAGTTGCACTTCTTATAACCATCATCATGTTCAGCAACAAGGTGGTACCACCTTCTTATGCTCAAGATGCTCAAGATGTATCTCTTACCAGCGATGTCAACAAGCTTGTGGACACCTCGCTTGCCGTCGAGAGCAGTCTTGCATCAGTCAAAGATGCTGTCAAGGCGGTCGACGCGCTGCTTGGAAGCGACCTGGAGAGCTCTGCCAACGCGTGCCAGGATGTAAGTTCTCAATATTTTATATCATGATATCAAATTCAGAAACTCACTCTATTGACCTTGTAGACATACTTCGAAGTTTTGACAATCTCGCGTCGTTCTGCGGGCTTTTTGCGCGGAGCCATTGACAGTGAGTGCGGTCGAATGTGATAAACATATTGTTCACAGTTTTCATATTTATACAGGCTTTACGCTCGATGTTGTCCCTTTGGCAAAGTTGCCCGAATCCGAGGCACCCTTAGCTGACCTTCTGGATGCAGTCCGATCTGAAGCTAACAAGGTATGGAGGTGCTAATCACCCATCGTACAACATGGAGTCTTACGCGTTGCCGCAGATCGCTGAGTTAGCGAACAAGGACACCTCTACTGTCGACAAGGCATTTGGGCTCGTGAAGAAGGACCTTCAAGTACTCGAATCTTCACTGGAAAAGACGCTGACTACTCTGCGTGCCGATGCCGAAGCCCCGCTGAACATAATCAAGGACGCTATGAAGTCTCTGGATGTAAACCGCAAAGCTCGGTAAGGCGTTCGCAGATCTCTATATTGATGTCCGACATATGTTCCCGTCTATCTACAGACCCAGCACTACCACTCTTCTTAAAGAACTGGTAAGTATGGTGTGGTTTCTTAAGCACACAGGCTTACTAAAGGCGTTGGATTTTACTGACACAAGGTTGGAGGAAAGTCGGATGATAAGAAGGCGGGAAACAGAAAAACTTCAAGTCCCGCCAGCGTCCCTGTTGTCGTCGATGCAGGAAAAAATAAGAAAGTACCGACCTCGAGCAAGCTTGAATTTGTAGGTATCATCTCCCAGTACATTTATAATGAGTTTTTATTGTGTGTATAGGTAGATACAGTGATCAAGAAGTGGGCTATCTTGGACAAATTCTTCAAACAAGAAGCCGAAATTGCAGGTGAGATGGATCCATTTAATTTTATTACATTTTTCTCAAGATTCAAATACGCTGACATATATTTCCTTGTCAGCGGCGGAAGAGGAATATGAAAAAAAAGTGGACGAACTGAGGCAATTAGAGAAGGAGGTCGATAATAAGGTAAAGAAGATCCAAGCGTCGGTTAACGAAACCCAGTCGGTCTCCAAGGACCTCAAGCAACTTGACGGTAAATTGGGCCACTTCGAAGGCATCTGGGATAAGGTGCGTCGATTTCCTGCTTGCGGAATGATGAGAAGGCCGAACCGTCTATTTTATTTTACCAGCTCTTAAAGGACTCGTCGGATCTCAGCAAGTATCTGCAAGACTCGGACTCCAAGGGAACGGGTCTTACCCGTGAGGTCAGTCGAATTGATTGTTATCTTTTTCCAATGAATCTGATTGACTAATTTTTTGTGCAGATGCTCATCAAGCGTGTTAATCATGAAGGCAAAAACTACACTCAGATTAAGAATGCGCTTGATGTATATGCACTTAAAGTCAACAATCTCGCTGCTTAGCTATCGTAGCCACCTCCTTGTCTTGCTCAAATTATCCTGTATGAATCACGATGCTCTAGCCGTGCGGCATAAATTTCTTTGCTAAATTATGTCAGACATCTCACAATGACTCTGAATCTTAACTGCTTTGTATGAATTCATCCTGAATATTTCAAATCATAGATTTGAGACTTGCTTCAGCATTATGTAGCCAGCAAGGCATGAATATTACGCAACTGCGCTTCAAAGGTACGGAAGTAGCCTACCAATGAATTCTACTTCGACAAAAGAGTTCAGGAGGCTACGAGCACATGGTACTCATATAAGCCCTTCTCCTGAACTTTCTCAAATATATTCTTTACTATACGTATGATGTGATACAAACTACGCGCGCCCTTAAATCAGCGCTTCCAGGTAGGTATATAAGTTCGAACAATAGTGGCACACTTTCACAAAGCGAGCTCATCAGTCATCATATAAGCACTGCGCAAATGATCCAACTGGGTTTACAGGCGAGCTTGGATACTGAAGCATGCGGAGTTTTAATGACGTTATTACACGTGGTATCAAATAAATCTGAGAGCTCATGCCCAATGCGAAGGAGAGAAGTCTTTCTGTATGATGACGAACCCGCGGTTGAGGAAGTATGTTTGTTTATTTTTCCTTGCGTTGCCAAATAACGCCAAATCATTACTCGCCAACAACAACGACGCAGCCGAGGCGATTTGCTCTGCCTCTTGTGGGCTTCTACTGCCATCATCGAGACCACCGCAGTAACCACACAGCCACGCACCAATGACGCCGTTGTTATCTGCGGCGTCGTTCCCCCTGCCCTCCTTCGTGCCCCCGTCCCCGAAGACGCAGAGCCCCTTGCGATGCACCCTGCCAGTCTTCTCCCTCCTCTTCCAATCCATTGTCCGTACCCGTGCCGGCTCGGCATGGCGCAACCCCTTCTTTCGTCATGGAGTTGAAGGTCGTCTTTACAGTCAAGGAGCTGTGTGCATGCTCTCCCTCCCTCTTTCTTCTATTTCCCACTCGCCTTTATTCGTCGTCTTTTCTTCCCTACACATTCCTCTCGCCCATAGACACCGCCTTCCCCCCTCACCCTCCTGGGCGTCCTTCTTCGCACACCTCCTCCCGTTTGCCTTTAGCGCCATCGTCTACTTCGGCCTCCTGGTGTTCCTGTGCGGCTTGCGTGAGTTTTGGAACCTGGTGGAAAAGTGGGACTAGGCGATTCGTTAGTTATCGAGGGTAAGGAGGAGGGGTAGGAGTAGGAAAGTGCGGGAAGAGGGGAGATAAGAAGGAGGAGGCAAAGGAGAAAGAGGTCAAGGATGAACTTGTCTAGGTGAGCCATAGTGCATGGTTTTCTTTTTTTGGAAAAGCTAGTTTTGGCACGCTTTCAGCTTATTTCCCTGGCTTGCAGAGAGCCTTTCGGCATTAATTGATACCGCTGTTTTTTTTATAATTAAGTTAGCGTGGTTCAAGCTTTACAACGATTTATACTCTATACTCTACGTTTTCAGTCTATTACAGTAGGAACTTTCGCATCTGCATTTTAGGGGCTGATGTTTGTCTCTGTACTTTTGTGTACGTTGGTTCAGTTGCTATATGATATATTGCCATTGTCAGCAGCAGATTATGACTCTTCACGCTCTGAATTTGACAAAGTTTTATTCTGAATTCCGTTCGTCATATTCGCTTTGCTCCTAGAAAATCACGCACCCAGGAGATGTATAAGATGTATAAAAGCAACTACGCTGCCACTATACATAAACAAATCATGAACATATCGTATATGAGTAGGACGCTTCGCGCGTGTGGCAGTCGTGTGACTGTGCTCCCGGGCTGGACGAAGCAGGTTCGTATGGTACGCGTTTGAAAACATGGCACCGTCGATGAAGGCAGCAGGTTCAGCCATGGTGCCGGATGTGTAAACTGAGAGGACGATATGGTGACGAATGTCGACGAGGTACTGCAACGGAGAGAAAACAGAGATGGATCTAGGGAGCCTGGTGTCAGGTGTCGAGGGTCTTGACAGTGCTAGTAATACCAAGCGCACCGGTTTCCGCAAGCAGATTATGGACAGTCACGTTGCGATCACCAGCAATGTTGGTGATAGCCCCAATTCTCGAGTGTGGATGTATTCACATTGAACGTATTCTAGTCGCGGTTCATGTTGTTAAAAATGCCGCTGGAGACATCCGTACCCTGGATATTCGAGAACATCGCTATACCCGCTACCCCTTGATGAGCTTATCGTTGATCCTGGCAACTCTTTGTTATCGACGTATATTGCAGAACGATAAGGACAGACTGGCATACTCGTATTGTTCGTCGGGCAGCTGGCAGAATTCAATTAAAGAGCTCTCGTGAGCCTAGTAGTAGTCTGAGAAGAAACAAGCAAAGATGGAGTGGGCATAGTACATATACATCACCATAAGAGGGTTGCGTATCTGATCTCATACCCGGATATCTGGCAGGTACGTGACCGCGTAGCATAGACTTACGTACCATACCATTTCATAGACTACATCTATCCTACCACGACCATCCCGAGCATTGCTATACGCACCCCACTCTACCCTGATCCACCGTGAGATGCCTTGTACGAGGAGCTCACACTCTGGAGACTCACTCGCATTCAAGTTGGTACTAGTGTAAGGCCGCGACACCTAACACCTCTCGGACTCACTCTCGGGAATCGGCATCGGGACTCGGCTCTACGTGTCTTCGCTCTTTTCCAGCTCTCGCGGCTGTCTTATACTCTGTCTCCTCTATAGCCCATGTCCATCGCACTCGCGCCGCATCGACAGCCACTATCGTCACCAGCCCTCCCCACTCACGTACCACGCGCCTCACCCCACGTACTCCCCTGAATGCACTTGCCCGAGGACTATGCACACAAAGCATCCCTCCTCCCCGTACACGCCTGGAGACGTGCTCGTCATACAGCCACCCACGCCTCAGCCACTCCGCACGCGTCTGGCTCCTCATAGCCTTCCCCGACATCCTCGTCATCGTTGGCTTCATCAGGTTTCCCGTGTTCCTGCAGAAGAGCGACGCCGAGCTTGGTACTTCCCAGTCCATGCCGGCTGATTACACCATCAGCCAAATGTCAACGTGAACGGAGAGATCGTGTTGGAATCGGTGGAGATGCCAGAGGTGGTTAAGGGAGTACAGGATATTTTTGACCTTGGGCTGGGAGGGACGCAGGACGCCATTTGGATTGGAATCAGACACGTAGCGTGCTCTGTGGAACGAGATCTTCATCACGTATTTGCAGGGGAGCAAGTCGCGCTCGGTGCGGGAGCGATCTGCGCGGTGGCCCTTGCAGACACAGCCCACCGCAGCCTCCGGGCCTGCCTATACCTCCAACGAAACCACCTTCCTGTTCTCCCCCTCCTCCCCGGCTTCTGCTATGCCCAGCACACCGGTGTCCGCCCTTCCCTCCTACACGTGATATATTATTGTGCTGTGCGCCCCTCTCTTTTTCTCCTTGCTGGTGTTCCAGGCCACGGTGAGGGAGGCGAGGAAGCACCCAGTCCCAGTGTGGCAACGGCATTTTTTATGGGGGAGGTGATGAAGGCGCTGTTTGTGGTTAAGGATCTCTGTGAGTTGTTCCTTCTCTTCTCAAGGTCTGTCACTAACCCCCCCTTCCTCCCGTAGCCCACCATCCCTAACTATTCCTATTCCTCCGACATTAGCTTCCAGGATTACTCAACCTCACGAGGATCGCGGCAGGAGCCTCCGTCGGTGCCGGAGGGCCTATCATTTAACTCTCGTATGGATCATTTCAGGGAGCAATTTCTGGCAACTTGTCGATGTTCCTCGGCATGCCTTTTGCAGCTCCTCCGTAGGTTATACCTGTAAATCAAGAATTTGTACAGAGTTGAAATGTGTCTACAGAGTTGGCAATCTGAGGCTCTCTCCTCCCGCACCACCCTTACCGTGTAATGGAGATGCCTATGCTGTCCCTTTATATCTGGATTTAATTATATATGTTGCTTTGTTAGGTGCCTTTCAGACTGGAAACGATTCTTCATATCCAGGAAATACTATTGTCGACCGTTCTATCGCTCTAAATGCTCCCATAATATATGCATCAGCCAATTATCGCTTAGGTCGTGAGCAAATTACTACATTTGCTGATATGGCTCATCGTGACTTACATCCTCGGCTCTTGGGTTTCTTGGGGGGAACGAGATCAAAGCTGCTGGTGCGGGAAACCTAGGAATACGCGATCGTACGTCCAGATATATTCTTTGGAATATCTTTTCCAACGTTAGGCCGTGACTTCGACATTAGAACGATTTGCTATTCAATGGATTCAAACCAATACTGCTGCTTTTGGGGGAGATCCGACCAAAGTCACAATGTAAGTAAGTGTACTATATCGAAGCACTGGTGCTTACATTACAGATGCAGTTGGAGATCAAGTGCCGGTTCAATTTCAGTAGGACTGCAGCTTTTAATAAATGACGGCAACACCAATGGTCTTTTCCGAGGTGCCTTTATGGTAAGGACGCCTTACTCAGTCTTTGCTCAATTTTTGTACAAGGGAAATTCTATATTTTAATCGACTTTCTTTTAGCAATCCGGATATCCGGTGCCTTTATCAGATATCAGCTCTCAGCAAGGACTCTACGACCAGTTTGTCGCGAATGCTGGCTGTACTGGTTCTTCTGATATACTTGCTTGCTTGCGCAGCATTTCTTCAGACCAAGCGCTGGCTGCGCTTACTAAATCGCCCCAGGGTCTGGGTTATTCGACCTTTAGACTACCATGGATTCCAAGTGTCGACGGCCAACTCATTGTACGCAATCCGCAGACTTCAATTAAGCAAGGCTTATATGCTAAGGCAGGTATTTAGTTCGTTACATAAATGGTACGAGGATTGAACATGTGGTCAGGTACCACTTCTTGCCGGTGAAGCTGATGATGAGGCAACGTAAGTATTTTCTCCACTCCATATTCAATTTTCGTTAGTTCACACGTTTCTATGCAGTATATTTTGTTTCAGTACTCTCAATATCACGTATTGAGTCTTTTTTTCCTTGCATATACTCTATTGTTGACATAGCTTCCAGGACGAACGATGAATTCCTGAATTATATGCAAACAAAGTAGGGAATTTCATTTTATATATTTATGACGCGCAGCATTGTTAAATTCGCTAATATATCATTCTAGCTACTACGCTAAAATAACACCAGCTCAATTGATCTCCTTTGGCCAAACATATCCAGACGATATAACGCAGGTAAAGCTACTTAAGAATTTTTCTGACGTTAATTGGTCAATAACATAGGCCTCTCAGGGATCACCCTTTGACACAGAAATTCTCAATGCCGTCACATTCGTTCTATATTATCCGTTTAACCTTCATATAGAACTCATTTTTCGAATAGGCCTGAATTTAAACGCCTAGCGGCTATCCAAAGGGGACTTATTTTTCCAGTCACCTCGTCGATATTTCTTGTCTACAGCTTCTAAGACACAGCCTGTCTACTCTTATTGTCAGCTTGACTTTTGACTTCGCAGCCATCCATGTTCTAAATTTAATTTCATTCTAGTTGATTTTGTGAATACGCTGAATCCGACAACACCATCCCACCCAGGAACCTGGCTTTCACTCTCCAGTTGGCCAGAATACGGATCATCCGCCAGTGCTCCCCCACTTTTTACATTCACTGATCCGGTACCACTTGTTACAATTATTTCTGACATTTTCCGGTCAGATGGTATAAATCTGTTGACCGAGCTCAATCTACAGGAGTACGAGAGTTCTTGATCTCATTTCATGTTTTTAAAGTGTAGTCTCTTTCTTTCCAAGCGTGAAATATTCTGAGCTGTTGTACTTTTATCTCACAATTTAAAGCGTTAATCCTTCTCTGAATACCGACAATTGGAAAACAGTAAAATAGAGAAATTGTGGGATATTGCATATTTACTGCTGCGGATAATTTTACAACAAACTTGAAATAGCCGACTGCTTGAGGTCTGAATAATAGGGAACACTTTAACTAAAAGTGAAACATACCTTTAGGAATTTTGAGTCGAACAGCTTCTATCCACACAGTCTTGAAGGTACTGTAATCATAGACCTATACTTCCAGTGAAAGGTTGCTGACATAGGTTGCTATCATCTATCCGTTAGAGAAATGACGGACTTGGAGAGGGAAATAGCTTAACTTGTATATCATGTAATTATGAGGATCAAGAAGCTCATATGCTCCTTTCGTAATTGTGATATGGTCAATGGCATCGGCATATTCACTGAGATACTTTGTGCAAATCACCCAAATCCAACTCTGAATGTTACGCTTGGAATGTAGGCAACGAAATGCTTCAAGAATACGCACAAAATATCGCGTAAGCAGCAATCCAATTGAACAGGATTTTCTATACGCTATTATGGTAAAATTTTGAGCAGTTATAACATTGAGAGTGAGCGCATAGGCTTATTTTACTGCCATTTACCATAACTTCCCCTCTTTCGTTGTTTTTTTCGAGGTTTCCTTTTAAGGATATCTAGTAGAGTGAAGGATAAACCCCGATTTTGACAGTTAAAATGCTGACATAGACGACCTCAAGCACTATGATCGGATCTAGACAGGCTTCAGTCCATACACAGCAAACCTAGTAAACCGCAAACGCCTCCGGCGCCAATCGAAGATAGATGAAGACCATGTGACATTGGCCTGGATTAAGGGGCACATATATAAGCGGAGGATTGTCGTTCAACGTCGATGAAGCCTATGAACGCTTGACCGCCCACTTCCACTTCCCGCTCTAGCTCTAGCGCCTTGTACATAAGACACCAATTCTTGCGACAGAAGCTGGTATAAGCTTACTGCATCTTTTACCAGCTAAAAGTGACTTCCTTAAACGCTTACTGAATACTCTGTTGCATTCGATGAACCAGCGCCTTCACATAAATTCCCAAACAATATGGTCAGCAAGGAATGGCCGGGGCACCATGCATCCCAATGACGCGAGACCTGCCACATATTTTGGCACCTCTACGACCAATTCAATCACCCAACCAGTATGTAAAAGTTCGGCGGACTATTATCGATTTCATGACGTCTTGAAATGCATGCTGAATCTCTTTCGCAGCCAATGGTATAGATGGCTTACTTATTCCCTTCTTTTAACACTCTTATCAATAACTATCAGCCAAGCCATGGAGCAATTTATTACGGAACAACGGCAAATGATTTTCAAGTAAGCATTTCTACGCTGGCCGACAAATTGTCTATTTGCTGACATATTGAAGTCGACTGAAACTGTTCCCGCCGCTTCGTCGGTATGCATGACTTGACTATCTGTCTCGGTTCAGGTTCTGATGTATTCAATATCAGTATGGCGGGGCAGTTTACTATGGAACATTGCCAAACGGTCCTCATGAAAGTGTTTCCTCGTGACTGTAGTGGGCCATCAAATGAATCTGATAATACATGCAGGAAGCCAATGTTATTGCACCCATAGCATCCCATAAGGCAGTAGGTTATGACAGTAGATACGTACGTCGGCATCGACGGCTATCGTACTTTAAACTGACAGTGTGAATTACATTATTGTCCAATGTAGAGACTTGATCTGCAATCTGGAGCTCCCGAGCCCGCAAGCACTATATTGTTCTCCTCCCCATTAAAATTATTGAGAATAGTGTTGATTGCAGCACATGGTTACATTTCAGCCAACGGATACGATGCCTACCAGAAGAGGACAAGATGTCGCTTATCTGCCTCGACGAGTATGTATCTATTTTTTTCCATAATAAATAAATAAAATTACTGAGGCTTTCTAGCCACGAGAAATATCTCGGTTAGAGAAATCAGGTTCTCATTTGACATTGCCGAAAGACAAGAGCATGCCTCTCCCGATTACATGGAATTTCGAGATAAATTCTCAGATATTCCGCGTGTTCCCAGAATATAGAGAGATGGCGCGGAAAGAACGTCGTACCCTTAAATATATAGGGGACATTGTGCACGATCTTTTAGCAGCATCATTCTGTGAGTAGCTTCACATTGTCATTTTTTCTTTCTCCACAGACTAATTAGTGTCACATTTAGCACCATTGACCGAGAACCTGGAGGATCCCGAGCAGATCATGGACCAAGCGGTGGAATTTATGAGCGCTTTCAGTGAAAATAATTGTATGCCTTACTCATTCTGTTCTATATTCCATTATACCATTTGTCAACTCTTTAATTCAGCAACTTGGGAGTTGAATGTCAAGAATCTCCCACAAAGAGAGGGGCAAGTAATATACGGAATGACTGAGAATTCCCGGGACACAAGTATTATTGGACGCTTCCTACGATTTCGCTTCCCCTTCTTACGCTTTGAATGGCATGTCCAAACTTGTTATTCAACGTTGCTGGGCAGGAACCCTAATGAGGGGAAGCTTCCGGTGATCGATGTTCTGTGGAAAGCATGGACAAAGGGTGGAGTTTCCTCCGGTGTGCTGTATTTCATTTTGTATCCATCCACCCTACTTATTCCCTCGATTCTATTAGGCATCGTGGCATATGGCTCTTGCAGGGATTGGATAACCGTATCAGCATATGGAGACCTGCTGATTAAGAAACGAGAATTCACTATTACAAATGTCTTTCAGGCAGAACTTATGACACCCGTGCCTTACCTTGCAAAGGCTCCTCCTTTGAAAAAGTAATCATTATAGTCAGGTCCACGATATACATTATCTAATTCTAACCTCCATAGGCATAACGATCTTCTGATTTTTTCCACCTCACAAACTTTTATCCAGGTATTACGATCAAGCCAAAAACGAATGGCTTTCCTCGTTGCATTAAGTGCACTATTTACGTCTCTGAAACCTGTTGTTGATAAGTTCAGCACTACTGGAGGTTGGGTACTAGCTGGTGTTGGTATTAGTGCTGCTCTGATTTCCGTTGTATCATTTTTTATCGATCGTCTGCTGAAGTGGACTGAAGCAAATGCTGCAAAACATCGTCAGCATTGAAGAACAATATTTTCTGATGTAACAAGACTGTAGACAGATGCAAAGACTTCAATTGATAATGATAATGATGAAAATCTGAGGGAAGAATGAAGCCTTGCTACAAGGGATAAGGGAAGATCTTCCATTGGAACTGGTTATCCTACCACCACCATCCCGAGCACTGCGATACGCACCAGGCCACTCTACCCTGATCCACCGTGAGATTCCTTGTACGACGAACTCACACTCTGGAGGCTCACTCGCATTCAAGTTGGTGCTAGTGTAAGGCCGCGACTCCTAACACCTCTCGGACTCACTCTCGGGAATCGGCATCGGGACTCAGCTCCACGCTTCTTCGCTCTTTTCCAGCTCTCGCGGCTGTCTTATACTCTGTCTCTTCTATCACCCACGTCCATCACACTCGCGCGCCGCATCGACAGACACCATCGTCACCAGCCCTTCCCACTCACGTACCACGCGCCTCCCCTCACGTACTCCCATGAATGCACTTGCCCGAGTACTATGCACACTAATCATCCCTCCTCCCCGTACACGCCTGGAGACGTGCTCGTCGTACAGCCACTCGCGCCCCAGCCACTCCGCACGTGTCTGGCTCCTCATAGCCTTCCCCGACATCCTCGTCATCGTTGGCTTCATCAGGTTTCCCGTGTTCCTGCAGAAGAGCGACGCCGAGCTTGATGCTTCCCAGTCCATGCCGGCTGATTACACCATCAGCCAAATGTCAACGTGAACGGAGAGATCGTGTTGGAATCGGTGGAGATGCGTGAGGTGGTTAAGCGTGTACAGGACATTTTTGGACTTGGGCTTGGAGGGCCGCAGGACGTCCTCGGTTTTCCGGTGTCCATGCGAGAGGGTGGCGTTGCTGTTTGGACTGCAGAGGCGAAGACAGCTGAGCTCGGTGCCAGCGGACGACAATACTGCTGGGGTTGAATTAGAGTGTTTGAGTAGGGGGGACGCGTGCGCCAGTGGAAGGGGCAGGGGATTGCGGCAGACAAACACGGAAGGGGTGCATGGGCCGGATTGTTGACACAAGGCGGGCAGATCCGATACAAATACGCATTCAGCTATCCCTCCTCAATATCATTGCCAGCGCCACACCCCCCTCCTGACGAGCATATCTCGGTTTCCTAGTCATCTTTTATGGGGGACCAGGCGTTCTAGCAGTAGGATAAAGCGGTGGGTGAGTAGTTGGGGATAGGGGTGCTTTAAGCTGACATTCTACCACATGGACTTTTCGCAGTTCGCATGTGGAAATCGATACTCGGTTTGCATTTTACTGCATGTGCGTGTACCGTCGTTGCTTTGAAAATGGAATTGAGAATAATTACTGATAATTGAACGTGTACTGTGGTTCACCATTTTATAGAGCTGTCTTCGGATTCGCTTCTCGTAGGCCTCACCTTAAAGGTAAGATACCTTCCCGAAAGGAGTCTGAAAGCTCCCTTTTGATTGGTCGGGATACAATCACTAACAGCTATTGCTGAATGCTTGAAGCCTGAAACGAGCACTTAAGGATAATGTGGACAGAGATTGGTGATTAGTTGTGATATAGATGGACAGTGTGAAATCAATGCGAATTAGAGTTCATGCGAGAATCTAATCAGTGAAGGTCATCTATCTGCACCTATGCAATGTCCTCATGCAGAAGACCTAGCACGAATAAAGAATCTTGCGGAGGCACTCACATAAACTTGGCCATCATCACAGAAGTCACTGCATGGTTATACTGTCAGGCGCAGTGATTAGTATTAGGATTGAGAATATGTGTGTCTACTCTACTCCATGAACTTCTGTGGTTCGGACTCGGGGATTAAAGTGGACTCTATGATGCGGGTTCTACAGTATAGACTTTACAGTGCGCATTAGAATGTTGATATTTTGGTTTTGTAGAGTACTTTGTGCCTATACCGTAGCTACATTTGGTGCATATCGAAGTTATAAATGATGATGGATAATCTAACGCGTTTTTCACGTTGGCTATTTCGTGTAAAGTTGCTGGAAATTTCTGGACATAATTATCTTCTGAATGAAAAGATTAGATGCAATTCTTCGATTTGAACTACAGAATCCGGAACTAGCTAAGACTCTATCGATGACAGAAACTCCCTCCAATTCTCCAGCGTCCAATAAGTAGCAGAACAAATTGGAATTCCCGTTTCGTCAATTATATCGTCCATACATCGTAGAAGCGAATTGAAAGTTACACTAAAAGCAGGGCGAACAAGATACAAGGGAAATTTATTGATATGATTGTCATTGAATACTCGAAAATGAGAAACATAATGTAAACACCTGGTCAACCGATCTGACCGAATCACAGGGTTAGAAGATTCATTCATCCAAAGCTCCAATGCTTCATTAAAAAAATTGAGCTCTTGATGAAGGTCCAGACTTCTATTGTGATTTTGAGATGATATCCAGTAATAAACCATTGATTCGAGAAGATTCCAAAAATTTGCACCTGTATTTGATATCCGTGTTGCGTATGATGTCATACATGCAAGTAGCTGCTTCTTCGTACCTGCAAGGAATTATCCATTTCAGAAGTTTGAGAAAATTTGAAATGAGACAAGACTAACAATCCGGTATAAGCTCCAGTTCGTAGAAATCCTGAAAAGGAACCTGAAAAGATCCAGTATCGCCTTCTCTTGAACTTGACTGACTAAGTTGGTGTATTAGTCGTCTTTGCCAGGGGTTGTGGGCGTTGTCTATGATTCTCATGAATAGTTCGACACGATGATTTAGAAATAGATCGCGTGCTTGATTATGTTGCCGAGAAAAAAATTCAAGTGCGAATATAGAATGAACATCCTTCGTCCATTCTTCAGTGCGTTCATCTTCATCGGGTTTAAGTTGCTCTGGGAGATATTTGACGTCGTATAGGTTTTGAAGTACCACCAACGACTGGTGAGGTGAAAGCGATTGGAGACAGCCATAAATAGCCTCAATGGCGCTGACTTTAGATGATAATGTGCGACAGAGCCAGGAAAGCCCATTAGGAATATCATAGCTATCAGTCACGTAACATGCTTCTCCATTAGGAGCCACCCAGGAGCAGTTTCGCACTTGTTGCCAGTATATGTCGATCTGCGTCCAATGTGACATGCAAACCAATCGTCTTAGAATGCCACATTTTGCAGAAACCGACCATTTGGGTTTTCTGGGCGAAAGTGACTCTATTGGTTGACGAAATAAGACGACGAACCCTGCGACAAGCACCATTATAAGTCGATGGAAAGTCCATGAAAGTGGTGACTTGTATGGACATTGGGGAATATGGAAGCGAGACGAAGGACCAGCTCGGATGATGCAGGAGATCAATTGGACAGTTGGCAGTGCGGTGGTGGCAGTAAGGAAAAGTAAGACAGCCCCAATCATTGCTGTTACACCTATGGCGACATTACGGTTCAAAGTCCAGACAAAATCCAGAAGTCCTACGAAGAAGAGCACCACCGCGCTCTGCAAAAGCACAGGAAGCCCGGATAGTATGGTTGGCACTCGCCATTTCGTCAGCCCCTCATACCGCATCTGACGGATGGCAAAACCTTCTCGATGAGATGGATTTCGTTCTCTCTGATATTCCCTGAGCCATTGAAGACAGAGTATGCCGACAAGCACAGTCGTCAAACTAAGGGTAAGGCTCAATAGCCACAAAATATTGATTCGAACTGCGCTAGCGATAGGAGCGAAAGCTTCAGAGTCTAAATCTGGCTCTGAAATTGAAGTAGTTGTATTGGATCGCTGCGCAGCAATGATATCCAATTTTTGAGAGATGCTTGTGAGAATTTGATTGGTTGAAGTGTTCGGATCTGGTTGCAAAAGTTTGTAGGACTCTAGGGTAAAGGCTGTGACTATAGCAGAAAAAAGGCCTGCCTGACGGAATCGGCGTGGATTTTTGATTTTCTAGGAGAGGTGAGCGGGGCTTACGAATATCAAGAGCTTATCCATTTCGTCTTTCCATGCCTCACACATTTCCGTGTCGTATTTGTGGACAAGAGAGTAACACTCACTCCATGAGTCTTCAGGCTTTGGAAGCGGGTATTCATCACCGTCTTCGAGCCTCGTCGCACGATTAGGATGTAAATTAACCTTTATAAATTTCCTATGCTGCATGAAGACTTGCCAACTTAGAAAAGTTATTTCAACAAAAGCATTCAGACTCACACTGAACTCTTCTTGCTCGGATTCTCCATCCACCAAATCCAGTGGCACAGTGCGAGCATGAAATGAATCTGTATCGCATGACTCTTGAGGAAATGATTGGACTTTCAAATGCATCGCTAAGGTACTATTGCTACCATGAGACAACGGGAGAATGTGCTGCGATACTCCTTCAGTGCTGAGACAGGATTGAACTGGAGTATATGCATTACATTACCGAAACATCCTGGATGCGAGGATAATGATGGGGGAATCATTGTGGACAGTAGGCAAACAGACTTGGCCATGTGGTCCTTATAGAGAAACGGAACCTACTTCCCAGGACGATCCAAAGGTCATGCATTTGTTCGCTTCTGAGCTTCTAATGGTCACGTGTAACATGTCACCCAGCGAAGTAATACACAACAGGAGATAGGTGCTCATATTAATCATACTTGTTGTTCATTATCTCACTGAATTACAGGATGTGGAGGGATTAATTCAGATTATATTGAATACAAAGGAAACTATATTGTCACATTCACGACTAGAATATACAGGATATGTTGTGAATCGAGTTTGTGCAGTGGTGAAAAGATGAAACTGATTAATTATTAGTGCCTCCTACAGAGGCTCTTTAATACTACAGTATATGTATTCTACAGTGTTCTAGTTAACTACAGAATTTATCTATTGAGTCAATGCTTGCTAAGTCCTTGCTAACAATATTACTAAACTATTACTAAGCCCAAACTATCCTTGTTCTGGCAACTTCCTGTATGTGCTGGATTGACTTCTAACAGGATATAATGATTTCAACAATATATTGTTGGAGATAATTGCAAGCTTGCCGTGTTACCCGGATAGGAAAGGAGCAAGTGCCAGAGCAGTGCACTGCCCGTCTTAATTGGTTAGTTTTGTATATTTGTACTCAGTTTGTTTCATTTATTTACTTACAAGCCTTAGACCTGTGCCTCCAGCCTGTGCAAAAGTCACTCCACTCCTAATGCTTTGCAGGCTTTTGGCACAGGTCACAGCTTGCCAGGGGCAAGCCCCCTGGACCCCCTGGTATGCAATGCCTAATCCCAGTTCTGCAGTGCAATGCTTAATCCCTGTTTTGCAGTG
>JASFDH010001229.1:0-16090 GCA_036937195.1 Nidularia pulvinata
ATAGTGAGTGCTTTTGGTATTGTAACCAATTATATTTGCACAAAACAGGGGTGGCTGAACACATGCCATATTAGTGTCCAAGCAATACAGACCACACACAAATCATCACCAAGCTACAAATCAAATTCAACACCTCCACCCCCCAATCATGTCGCAACTTTTGAATGGTAGACTGGGAAGCATTCAACAAACAACTAGAAACTGAGATACAGAAGATTCAAGCACCAGCAAGATTGGAAAACGAAAACAAGTACTTTGCCACAGTCACTGCACTAACAGAAGCACTACAGAACACAATCAAACACAAGTTGAAACCCACCAAGCCCCTCCCAGATGAAAAACGATGGTGGACAATAGAACTCGAAAACCTAAAAAAGGCAAAGAATCGCATCAGCAGCCAAGCCTACTGACTAAGGGCCCTGCCAGACCACCTGATCCATGGGGAACATAAGCATGCAATCTCAAAATTTGCCAACACTGTCATCAAAACCAAATGAGAAAGCTGGGCAGAATGGCTAAATGAAGCTAGCATGAAGGAAATCTGGACAGCCAACAAATACATGAGAGAACCTGTAGGAGATGGAGGACAGCCATGAATCCTGTCACTCAAGACCACCAATGAATACGATGAGGAGATAGAGATCACAGATAATGCAGAAAAGGCACATATTAACACTGATCAACACTTTCTCCAACATACTAACTGCCATGGTAGCCAAAACAATCAGCCATCTGGTAGAAATGAACAATCTTCTACCAGACTCACACTTCAGGGGATGCCCAGGCCGGACTACAACAGACACTGTTCTCTATCTAGTAGACACAGTCAAGAGCACTTGGCAGAGAGGCAAAGCAGCCTCAATTCTATTCCTGGATGTAGAAGGTGCATTCCCCAATGCAGTCACCCCACTGCTCTTACACAACCTACAGAAGCAAAGGATTCCCACCTGCTACACACTTCTAATTGAAAACCTACTAACCAACAGAAAAACACATATACACTTCGATGACTTCATCTCAGACACCATTAAGATCAACAATGGAATCAGGCAGGGGGACCCGTTATTGATGTTATTATATATTATTTACAATGCTGACCTCTTAGATTTGGCTGATTGGGACAACAGGACAAAAACCATAGGATACATGGATGACATCGCACTAATAGCTGAAGGCAATGACCTGGAGGAAACCACAGACAAGCTCCACCTACTTATACACAACCCAGACGGAGGATTAGCCTGAAGCCATACACACAACTCCAGATTCAAAGTGACAAAATCAGTGCTAATGCACCTAGCACCACCTAGGACCAGGAAAACATGGCCCACTGACAAGCAGGGGGTGGCATGTCTCCCAACACTTGAAATGGAAGGAGAGTTAGTAGAGAGAGTCAACAGCTTCAAATACGTAGGCATCTACATCGACGAGAAGTTGAACTGGAACATTCAGACTCAAAAGGCCACTGAAAAGTCAACAAAGTGGGTACTCTGCTTTAAGAGACTAACCAGACCTTCCACAGGCATCAGCATGAAACTCATGCAACAACTCTACATATTGACTGTCCTCCCAAAAATGACCTATGGACTTGAAGTTTGGTACACCCCCCCAACAAAGCCAACAGGATACAAACACAACCTGGGATCAATGCAAGAACTACAAAGGTTGAACACTATACAACAATCAGCCATGATAGCCATAGTCAGGGGCATGAGATCCACACCCACAGATCTCCTCAATCTGCATGCTGGGCTCCTACCTATCGAACTGGCACTACTGAAAATCTGCCACTGGGCAACAGTTCGACTTGTGTCCCTCCCAGTGGGTCACCTGCTCTCAACAATCATACACCTAGCATACAGCACACTACCAAAAAACCACAAGTCTCCTATACACAACTTACTTCAGATCTTCAAACTACAATACAATCAACTTGAAGTGTTACACCCTGCAAGCACTCCACCAGATTACAAACTGCCCTTCAACATTGTCATCCCAGAGGACAGAGACACATCAATGGCTCAAGAAGAGGAGGATCGGGCTGATTTCAGGATCTATGCTAACAGCTCCAGGTATGAAGGTAACACAGGAGCAGCAGCCGTACTATATACTAGCACCCAGACAGAACCCACAGCAAAATTGCAACTAACTATGGGTGATAAATCCACCCACACATCATACGATGAGGAACTGGCAGGAGCCATTTTAGCAATGCACCTCCTGACAGAGATCCCCACCAAATGTGAGGACATAATCAGCATATACTCAGACAGCCAAGCTGTCCTACAAGCCGCTAAGTTCCCCAAAGCAAAGACAGGCCGATCACTGCTGACTGACTTCACCCAACTAGCACAGACTGTTCCGGGGAACATCACTGTCAGATGGATATCGGGTCACTCAGATGTCAAAGGAAATGAGGAAGCTGACAAACTAGCAAAAGAAGTGGCACTAGGGTCAACTAGTGACAAAGAACATCTACCACCCTCCCTGCAACCAACCCTCCCAGCCAGTCTCACCACAGAGAAACAGGCATTCCACAGCAAACTAATTGAACGATAGAAACTTGACTGGGAATGCTCACCTTGCAAAAGCAGATTCAACAAAATTGACCCACAATTTCCACTCACAAAATACAACAAAATCATGACAGGGCTCAACCGCATGCAAATCAGCATCCTGACACAGTTGAGGACAGGCCACATCCCACTTAATGACAGACTCGCAAAGATGGGTAAAGCCGACTCTGACAAGTGCCCAAAATGCAGAGAACTTTGGGGCAGCATACGGGCCAGAGAAACAGTGGAACACTTTGTATTTGAATGCAAGGCATATAGGGAACAAAGAGCAGTAATGCTACAAGCAATATAATGCAGACAACCATCTCTTTCCACCTTCACATCCAGCCGTGACAACATCAAAGCTTTACTAAAATTCGTTGCTACAACAGGCCGGTTTAACAGCTTTAGTGAAGTCAACCTAATCTGCTTTGTCAAAGTCTAGCCCCCTAGTCATAAACCTCACCAACCGACACCACTGCATCGTTATCAGAGGATTCAACACACCACACTCATGCACCAACCCACAATATAACTTTCTTTCAACCCACCTGCTTCGCCTGGGGAATGTCCCATCACTCTCCACTGCGCCTTCCCAATTGTGGGACAGGTGCACTGGCCATTAAACAACCCTCGAACAGCAAACAACCACACATGAACAACATAACATGCCATAAGCCCTGGGAGAGTCTCAAACGGCATGGGAGATGTCGGGTCTTAGGAAAGAGGGACGTGAGGGTCCTCTTGGATACAGAGACTAACCAGCTTGCAGAGGGAAGAGAGGCAGGGGACTGCACAACAAGGGCTTATATTAGTATTAGCATGTCATCAGTATAAGGCCAAGGTAGGGTATTACCCTCAGAGGCAATAAAATGGCTCAAAAAAAAAAAAAAAAAAACAGGATTCTGAAAGCTCAATTTGTGAGTTGGTTGTGAGAGTTTGCCAGGTGGCAGTTCAACAAGCCGGATTCCTATACCAACTATGGAGACCATGAGATCTATCTTTGAAGATGCTAAGTAGGAAACTGAACAAATTTTTAGGATCTGTCCAGCAACGCAACTCGCGGTTGAGGTTGAGGTTAGGTTGGATTCTTTACTCCAGATGCGAATCCCGTCAATGCATTAACATGGCTATATCTCATTTCAATAGATAAGGAACACATGATAGCCATTAGATCTTCAAACTATCTACAGGGTGTAATGCAGAGCGAGCCATCGCTGCATATCATCTCAACTATGGATTCTTCCCCATTACTCGCGTTCGGGTGCTCTAAATCACGTGGAAGACTCACGGGAGATAGGATATATTAAATTTCCTGAGATGCAGAAGTAGGACATGACAACAACCAGGACAACCCATACGAGCAGTGCTTGTGTTCCGAAAGTACTGCAGCTTCCGATCCGATCGTATAGTGTAATTCGAAACTGAATATGAACTGTGACAAATACGGGTATGGATGAGGCGCCCCTCGTTGTTGGTGACAGGTCATTACACTGCTGGCACGGGACTTTATTAGGTCGGGTAAAATCTTGGTAAAACATTAGCTTGCTTGTTTAAATTTTATACGAATTTTACTCCGATGAAAATATTGAGCGAACAATAAATCTTATGCGAGACAAAAAGTAGTTAAAAATTAAACAAGCAAGCAACTATTTTACCGAAATTTTACCCGACCTAAAAAAGTCCCCTGCCAGCAGTGCCTGCTCACCATAGGGAGATTTTTGGCAGGAAACAATAGCCCTTACTGCCCTGGGACTTTTTTACGTAAGGTAAAATTTTGGTAAAATAATTGGTTGCTTGTTTAAGTTTCACCTGCTTTTTGTCTCGCGTGAGATTTATTGTTCGCTCAACATTTTTATCGCGGTAAAATTTGTGTAAAATTTAAACAAGCAAGCTAATGTTTTACCAACATTTTGCCCGACCTAATAAAGTCCTGTGCCAGCAGTGTTAGAAGTTCTCAAGAGCGAGAAGGATAAGTTCACACGCTGTAGCAAAGGATCGGCATCCAACCGCTGACTTCAAGTCCCAATTCAATCAAAAGCGCCGTGTACTACCCTTTTTCTTCGATGAGAAGAGTAACATATCCTTTGTATATGCGTTGCGCGCTCATTCTCGCGGTTGAGTGCTGCGTCCTATTGCTCCGTATCCCGCCGCAATTCCAAAAACTTGTGACATGGCAGAAAACCGCCTAGGCAATACGCCCGAGTAGTTCGTTGATCTCTGCAGAACTGTGGCTGCTGGTCATTTGACTGGAAATGAGGCGGGAGGTGCCGTGAGCTTGGTGGCCAGCATAACGCACCTAGTGAACCAATTGCCCGACAGTGCAGTAGAACACGCTAGGATGCACATCGATAAGGACACACTCGTCACTCAAGATAACGCCTACGCATCCTCCGCGCTGCGGCCCTCTTCAAGCCCGTCACAGGCATAAGCATGCCAGCAGCTTTCTTCCCCGACATATACAAAGCATCCTCCACATCTTACATTAAATGCCCATAATTTCTTACCACGATCCAGGCCTGATTCCTATATTCGCTATGCTCGAACTTGAAGGGGTAGGGAGCGCCGTACCGGCCATGAGCGTGGAGTGCGTGAACAAATTCTCCGCAGATAGAGAATGAGGATGAAATGGTCGATCAGATGAAAAAGGTTTGGTCCTGGGGAGATGCAGGTCAATTATCAACGATACGACGATGAAAAATGGAATAATTACCATGATAATCCTGGATTTAGTTTAGAAATTGAATATCTTTTTGCACATGAGAATCGCATGGCTCAGCCTGAAGACGGCCGATGGTTGTGGCCAACGTCCAGAAGAGTTCACGGTCGACTGTAAATACCAGGTCTTGGAAAGAATCACGCTGGTTAGCTGAATAATTCATCTGGCAAGCCTTGACGCCCAGGCTATCGCATCCTCGCAATAACTCAGAAGTTTTCAAGGCATCAGAGGAAGCTAATGTGTCATATAGGATACATAAAGGCTGGATTACAGCTAATTGTTAATCGATAGACCCACTTCACCAAAAAATTGCCAAGGATTTTTGTTTATAGTGGTGCCTGTACAAACAGATCTAACCCAAATCAAGCAGATCGTCCGGACACGTCTCTCGACATATCTTACCGGAGGTTAAGTAGCAATACCTGCATTGATGACCCCTCTCGAGACCCAAGAAGCAGCAGGATTTCCAAATCCTATATTCGATATGCTTGAACCTGAAGGGGTAGGAAGCGCCGTACCGGCCATGAGCGAGGAGTACGTGAACAAATTCTCCGCAGATCGAGAATGAGGAAGAAATGGTCGATCAAATAACAAAATTTTGGTCCTGGGGAGATGCGGGTCAATTATCAACGATACGACGATGAAAAATGGAATAATTACCGTGATGAACCTGGATTTGGTCTGGGATTGAATGTCTATTTGCACATGAGAATTGCATGGCCCAGCCTGAAGACAGCCAATGGTTGTGGCCACCAGCCAACGGAGGCCTTGGTCGACTGTAAACACGAGGACTTGGAAAGAATCACGCTGGTTAGCTGAATAATTCATCTGGCAAGCCTTGGCGCCCAGGCTATCACATCCTCCCAATAACTCAGAAATTTTCAAGGCATCAGAGGAAGCTAATGAGTCACATAGGATCCACGAAGGCTGGTTTAATCCCAACACTGTGGACACGCGGATGGACGGCATGAGGAAGTTGGCACCGAGTAGAAAAGCGACCTCGGAGGGGAGGCTTCGGAACGGTGTTCAAGCTTGCTGACATAAGCCACGGTTGGCCGTTCGAACGCATCATACTCAGTAAAAACGAAAATTCCGGGTATAGTCATACTTCAGTCAACAAATGGCATTATCTGACTAAAATGGCATTTTTGCTGACTTCCGAAGTCAGGAATCAGTCAGATACCTAAGGGTCGATGGGATCAAATAATGATAGTCGTAGTCAGCATATAGTCCGACAACTGTCAGTTATAAGTATGGTTTCAGTCAGATAACGGCCAACTTTCGAATGCGACACAGTCACACAATTAGAATCCAAGCATTTGAAACCACTAATTTATTATCCTATTGAAAGCAGTTAAAAGACAAGTAAAGTATACATAGTTGTTGATGCAATAACTAGCTGCAGGGCTACAATGTCATTCCCCTTTTCCCCTTTTGCTGCATGTAATAAGATTAATATTCAGACATAAAGAGAGATCAGAGATAAACGAACCACCATTAACATTATCTTTTGTTGATTTTGGGACGCTGGCATCTGACACAATGAAATCGACGAGTTAGCAAAGGAATAACTATTGTACTTTTGAACTGAATTGCCACTTATTATCATTCCCGCAGTGTTGCAAAATGACCTAGTGTTACAAAGTGACCTAACATTGCAAATCGGCCTATATCTGGCCTCAAACCCAACTGATAACAAAAAAATTCACGATCTGAATCTAATTATATGTTATTGACATGGCTGTATTTTTTTTTCCAGCAATCTTGTACTGTTTACGGCTCAAGAGACAGATTTACCTGTAAATTGATGATTTTCAGACTTGATTCCTTCACATCACTACTATTACTGGCTCAAATATTCCAAAATTTTGAACAAGTACTACTTTAACATATTAAAACTTAATTCTTAATTCTCCGAGACAGAAATGCAAGCTGAGGAGATGTTAACAACTGACTGTGACATTTGCACTGCTGCACTAGGAGAGATTGTAACTCTGACATGCATCACCATTTTCATCTAAAAAAGGAAGTCAGTATGTTGAGCATTTGCAAAGTCAAATGGCAGCACATGAGATAAAAGCACTCCCAGATACTGTATCTGACCCTGAAACCAGCCATTTCAGGATGTGCCTTGTATTATATGCAACTCTGCCAACTTCAGGGTGAAATTTTGGGTAAAATAGATTAAGATACATCTTAACTCAATGTTACAGAGATTTTCATATTTTTATCTCAACAACAAAGGTCACAATGAATATTTTGCTTGCAAGTACCTAAAATGCTGGTTTACAGGGAAACCAACCACATGTGGGAATCTTGGTGGAATTGCTGTGCCTTGATGGTGGTGATAAGATTCCCCTTGTTTGTTATTGCTTTTGAACCACCTTCATTGTTGTTTCTTGCTGCTGCAATGCATTTGAAGCATGTCCAGTCAAGGTAAAGTATTATTTGTATTCACTACTCATAAAATAACTAATGTTTTTACCCTGTACATCTAGGATTTCATCGAAAACCCCTGTTTTTGGCATCCACTGGTGGTTCATTTGTGACCATCAGCTCCAATTTGTGTGGCTGAGGCTGAACAACCTTGGTGGGGAGCACTGGAACAGGAGCATCTTGGGGCTTGCAGCATTTAGGTCAAGGTCAAGGGCACTCAGGTGAGCCAAATAAAATTTTTTGTACCATTTTCCACTCCTCCTCATATGCCACTTCCAGATCTATGGCATTGTCAAAATCTGTTTCACTATGATCTCTCCCACTTCTCTGTGTTGTGGTGCCTCTACCTCTCCCATGTCCTTGCCCATGTCCTTGCCTGCATCCTCACCTGCATCCTCTAGCCCTTGCTTGTGCTTTGGCAGCAGCCACCTTCTCTGCTGCCTTTCTTGCTTTCTCTGCAGCCTTTTCCTCCTTCTCTGCTGCTTTCTCCACTGCCTTTGCTTTGTGCTCTTGCTTCTTTCATTCTTTTTCTATTTCCTTCTTCACTCCTTTCTTCTGCCTCTCTGCCTTGCATTCTGATCTCCTTGCTGCCTGCTCTGCTATTTTCAACTCATGCACTGCCTCTTTCTCTGCATCCCCAATTGCCTTCTGTTGCAACTTCAGTGCTTTCCCAGTGTCTTTCAACATTACCTTCCAAGCTTGCTTCCACTCAGCATGTGCCAGTTCATCAAGATTTTTGATTCCAGCCATATGGCAAGGATTTGATGATGAGTAAGTCTTCTTTTTTCTGGCATCCTTGTGATATAAAAGCTATCATAAGTGCTCATTCTCCCTGACTATGATGATTTTTGTAGCATGATCTTATTCAATTTGCATCTGCATCTGGTCCAGGAGTCCTTGCAGCTGCATAATCTGTAAGTGTAGGTCAGATCATCCAGCCATATGTGGGAGCAGGGGTGAAATCCCAACCAAGTGATATCTCTTGGAAACTGAGGGTGAAGAAGATGTGTCAGATGAAGTGGATGCCACAGAAGGGGTGGTGGACAAATTTTCAGTACTAGTAGAAGTAGCAGAAGCTGCTGACAGAGTAGTAGATGGTGTGTCTGGAGCATTAGCTGTTGCAGAAGCTGATGAATTTGAGCCCTTGGCAATTATTTCAAGAAGTGGTGTGAGTTCAGCTGATACAGGCATGGCAGCTTGTGTCATTGTGTTTTTTGACAGCTTTTATACCTCAGTAGGTATAGTGTTTGGATTCAGAGGCCAGATCCAAGTTTTTGCAAATGAAGAAATAATTGTTGAAGTTTTGAATGCCTTCTGTTGAGCTGTATGATAGTGTTTAAGAAAATTGAGCTTTGTAACTGGGATTTTGTCATGCATTAAATGATTGACCAGAGATTTCCAGCTGTTAGATAAAGGACTGAAGACACCAATGTTACAGGGCTGCAAAGCATATGTTGTGTGAGAGGGAAGGCAGACAATGATGATTCTGTTCTGTTCTGCAAAATGACACAATTTGATTGTACAATGTGAATTATGGCCATTGAGTATTAGTAGTTAGTACCCCCGAGATGTATTGCACTTCTGCAATTTAAGGTGAAAATCTTGCTCAAGCCACAAACTTCCTAATTCTTTGTCAGTCCAGCCATTTTCCAAGATGGATAAATTACATTCAAAAAATAAATTACTGAGTTGGAAGTTTATGTTCAACATTTAAGCAGCAAGTTCTACCTAGCATTGGATGGATTCTCTTTTTCCCAATCAAGTACACAGTGCTTTGCCTGATAGATAACTGAGGGTGGCAAGGTTGTACCATCAGCACAGACAGTCTCAATAATAGTGACCATCTCATGGTTTCCATTCTCAACTTGTTGGACACTCTTTTGGGTTCTATTGATGATTGCTGAAATAGCCTTTCCTACTCCAAGTTGAATACCTTTTTCATCTACATTGTAGATGTTCTCTGCTGGAATCTAGTATTCTTAAATTAGATAGACCTTATTAATGATGTCATATTCAGGGTCATATATTGCATACCTCAATCAAGTCCTTAATCATATCAAAGTATTCCATGATGACAGTTGGATTCAATGATCAGGCACAAAATTTCTCAAGAGTGGATGTCTTCTTGATCTTGAGGTCAGGATGTCTCTCCATAAATTTGTGAGACCAATTAATACCAATGTTTTTCCCAGAAATTTCCTGTCAATTTTTTCAAGTCAGTGAATATCCTAACATGACAGAATATTACACTCACTGATGCATATTCATGTAGCATATCCTGGGTAACTGGGAATCCATGCCAACCTAATGTCTTGGCCCAGTCTGCTAAGATTTCCTCTTTGGCCTCAGATAGTGCATGTGCATCGGCATGGGCCTCATGCTTAGGTTTGACCCCATTAAGACAATTAGTTAACATTATATGCTCTATACCAAAAATGCAACAAGCTTTGTGAATTGAGAGTTTGTGTTGGCCATTGGCATTGACAGGTGAATCTACAATTGCCTTCACAGCTAGTTGAGTCTGTTCTTCAGCATCCAGATTGATGAGGTCTGGGATAGCATTCTGATCAAGGAGGGTGGCAGCCTCAGAAATTGTCAAAATTATGCAGTCTAATTTCAAAGCTATTGGAATAGTTTACATACTTGATGCTCTTACTATGTTGAAGCTATCACCTCAAAATGTTGAGATGTGCATGTTTTTTGGCTGAGGCACAGAATTGTTGTGTGCAGACAAAGCTATAATTATTGAGCAGATGTGAGAATGCTTAGCAATCACAGGTGCTTTGGCAATCTCATGGGTTGTGGTTGATATTTTGGTGCATATAGTGCTCTCCCTGGCACACTTCTTGTGCTCTTAGAAATGATATATATTGTCTTATATGGAAAAAAAAAAAAAAAGGCCTGATTTGGTGTAGAACTCACTGAAAACACTCTGTGGCTTCTTTTGAGGGTTGGCCTTTTTCAGGGTGACATGCCCTAAGTGGATCTACACCTAAACAATAAGGAAATACAGCATATCAGCATCTAAAAGTATGATATTTAGTGAGAACAGCTAGCTACAACAGGACAGAGTACAATAATAAAGTCCTAAGTACTGGAGAGAAGTGCTAGCTAGAATGAAGGAAAATTCAGAGTGTAGCAACACTGAATCTAGCACTGGCATTTGGAACCTGGGAGAAACCAATATGGCTAAGCTGTAACCAAGAGCAGCTATAGCACAGCAGAACCAAAGTGACAGTGATGTTTGTTTGGCTTCAGAGATGAGCTCTAACAGTCACACACAATGAAAGAATAAGGAACATAGGAGAACATCACATGAAAGTGGACTAGGCAGAGAATCATAGGCAGATGGGCATAAAATAATATTAAAGGAATATACAGGTCTATGCTACATTAGTAAGAAACCTACAAGACACAGATGGAAGATAAGTAAGAGAGACATGAAGGAACAAAGTGTCAAATATGTTGGTCAGGCTCTGAAGAAGAGAGCAAAATAGAAGAGAAAGGCTCTGGTGAGATGCCCTCCCAGAGAATAGATATGAATAAACATGTGATTGCTAGTAAATGATGCCCAAAATACAAGCAAACTAAAAACTGGGCCAAGAAATGAGCTAAGAATAGCCATCCAGGATGAGATAAAAGCCTGAGGGTAAGGAAGAATAAGAACAACAGGGATTCTGCCCCTGTTCTCTCACAATGCAATCCACAGTGATGAGCTCATCAGCTCCTGCAATGCTAAGTCAGAGGGACGAGCAGATTCTGGTTCAGTTTCAAAGTCAGAGAGGCTAGCTAGAGTTAGCAATTTGAGAGAGACAACCACCTTATACCCTAATCTAAGAGAGTAACAAATTGAATCCCATATAACAAAGTCCAGGACTAAGTCCTTGAGTCATATTAGTGATTTGAGAAGTCTGAGGAAGAGGAAGACCATCCCTTTTGACTTAATTAGTGAAAATGTGCAATTTCAGGAGAAAGGAAGACCATCTCCTGGAATCTTCACCTAGAGACAGAAGGAAGACCACTGTACTTTGGGGAGTTAAAGAGGGAAAGGAAGACCATCCCTAGTTAAAGTTTAGAGAGACCATTAGTGTTTACAAGGGAAGGAAGACCACCCTTGTAGATTTAAGAGATTTATATTTGAAAGGAGACCTATCTACACTTAGAACAAAGTGACCTTGCAAGCTCTAGAGACAGGAAGACCATCTCAAAGAGTTATAGCTAGATAAGTGAAAAGGAAGACCATTCACTGTATCTAGCTAGCATAGTGTCAGACATCATCCTACCTTACCTTGAGCATTTTGTATCACATTTTCAAATACTATCTCACTTCAAACTTACCCCCAATGAACTTGAGAGGTGGTGAGCAGTCTGTAGGGCAGTAAAACGATTTAATTGTCACTCTACACTACAGATTACATTTCCTTTTCAAGGGTCAAATACAGTAGGCCATGCCAAAGGAAGCTGTGTGTCTGCATTTGAAATTTGGTGTGACCTGAGCATGATGATTTTTGCAACACTAGGTCATTTAGAAGAATGTGCCATTGCACCACATAAATCCTATAATTCAACATAAAAATTACATATTTGCAGATGTGGGATTCTGAGCTTTCAAATGGTATACACAACATGATGAGGAAGTTAACCCATGTAAAGTAATTTGCTACTGATCAAAATATTTGCAACACTGTGGAAGTGATAGTACTATTTTTCTTCAAAGCCATGCAAGTAATGCTGTGAGTCTTGATCCAGCCCTTCAGATCATGAATACTGTATGTGATGCTGAAGTTGGCCATTTCAAGTTATGCATTAAATTACACTGTCTACAGAGGTCCCTCAGTTCAATTTTTTTTTTTCCAGTCAATAGATATTTGTCTTAAATTACTCAATTTCAAGTTTCATATTTTTTGCATACCAGAGAGGTCCACAATGAATATTTTAGTTGTGATGATCCAAAATGATGCTTTTGCAGGGAGCCTGGCCAGCCTGATTTCAATTCAAATCATATTTGGTTCATTACATTCTACCTGGATATCTTAAAATAGAACATTGGAAACCTTGTCTTGCAAAAACAATTTGACTGTATCTCAATCAATAGTGGATGCAGATATCAGAAATTTGATGGATTAGATTGCCTTTATATTTTGTTAATTATCATCATGTTTCATAATTTTTAGGAGATTTCTGACCAACCTATTCTTTCAGTCAGTTGGAATGAGTAAATTTGGTGTTCTGAGAGTATAGGCCTATAGCCCAAGCCAATTTTCTGCTAAAATTTATGTAAATGGTGAATGCATAGTGGACAAGTCTGCAAATAAACATATGACTGAAATTTTTGAAGTTTGTCTGGCTTCTGTCCATAAATCACAAAGTTGTTAATAAGGGTGTGATCCAAAGCTTTAGAAAAAGCTGTCAGAAAGACACCAAATTATCAAACCAGTTCTGGGGATAGAATAACAATTTGAATTTATGATATTTTCTCCATTATTGTCAGAGTATTGATATATAATTTTTTCAACAAGGGGATAGGTAGTTCTGCCTCTGGATCAATTGTGATTTTTGAATGGTGTTTCCTGTACAAGGAATTGATGACATGTGATAAAAATCACTCATCCTTAGCCACATAAAAAAACTTTGAGCCATAATTTCAGTTTAATTTTTCTCTCATGTTATAGACCTACTCAAATGCTATCTGACAGCACCAAACTCAAAGACTTTTGTTGAGTGTATGATGCTATAGAAAATCAGTGGCCATCTTCCTAAGGTGGCCAGTTTCAGGGTCAGGTACAGTATGAAGTTGCTAAAACAGGAGATTAGTAACAGTTGTTTAAAAGAATCTGGAAAAAAGATGTACATGCAACAAGGAGCACAATTCAGTTTCAGTTGGCAGCAGGGAAGATGTGGTGTTGTTTGATGGTGGTGTTGCATTGTCAGTGTTGGGCTTCCAAGGTTGTGTATCATTGGCCCCTCCATTGCCACTTGGCATGTCAAGCTATAGTGTGCCTAGGTAATAATCAATATATGAAGAGGGATGAAAAATGAGTCACATACTCCACCCACTGCCTTCCAGCACTCCCAAATCAGCTCTATCACTCTGGCAAGGGAGCTGTTACTCAAGAACAATGAAGGAATGAATATCCACCCCCAACATGGAAGTGAACAGATTGCAAATGCCAGCACACACTGATGCTATTTGACCAACCAGCAAACACATGATCACTGATGTGTATACCATGGGCTACAGCCAATGTTGTTGAAGTTTTTACCAAGTCCAATTGCATGACTATTTACTGACTAAATCACCAACATCCTATCCTATCCTATACATGAAAAGAGAATGGCCATTTGTCCCTGAATTTCTTAGTCAGCAAGTTACTAATGATGGAAATGGGTGGCAGAGGCGAAGCTGACGCATTGGGATTTGGGGGCAGCAGCCCCCAACAAGCCGTGACCCGTGCTGGAGGCCTGCCAGCGTTGGGAGCGGAGCGACCTTCGCGCAGGCCTCCAGCACGGGTCACAGCTTGTTTGAGTTAATTATAGACAAACTGACATCGGGCGATTTTGCTGACTGACAACGGACTATGATCGGAATAGATGCGGACTTTGTCTGAATTCCTTTTTTACTGAGCGTCATACGGCATGCGGCATGCCGGTTTGCAATCAGCGATCATTCTCATCCAATTTATTATCCGAACTATCTTTTTGGTCCCCTGGCTTCCAAGTTGCAGGTTCGGGATGTTCAAAATTCTAATATGAAGGTGAGTCATACTCTCTACGCTCTACACGTACCATTTACAATCTTAAGTCGTAATTGCTAATTCAAATCTTGAAAGTGCTCCGATTCATACGGTAATCTCATGCCGAGAACATGCGTTCTCATGCCGTGCCGTCGTCAGTTAGACAGCAAAAATATGGCTTATAATCTCATTACCAACACTATTACTTATCTCACACTTGGTACGTATGACCATATCTCCCCATTTATCAATGCTAAGAGGTATATAAAGAACAAACGAATCAGGTTCTGGCATCCAAGTCTCTTTCGCACCGGCCATCGATTCAGCTTTAGCACGATAGAAAGATCCATCTTATACTTCAAGTAACCCACGATGTCTTCCCTGCCCAAATTTGACATCTCCACCCCTATCCAAGCGATCCACGCCGCCTATCCAGGATTACTCACTGGGCGTGTCCTGCTCATAACAGGTGCTACTGCCGGGCTCGGGCTTGCCTTCGCACAGTTCGTCGCAGCACATGACGCAGGCACTGTCATCATCACTGGCCGCTCCGAAGAGAAGTTCGTGTTTCCAATTCCGCTACCCACAGAGAGGAAACTTATCCTAATATTTGATTTCCTCAGATTGCAGAAGGCGCTGGCGGATGTGCAATCCGCTGTGTCTTCCTCTTCGCGCACTTCCAAAACCAGTGTCAAGCCTCTCCTCATGGATCTCACCGACTACGACTCCATCCGCCACGCCGTTGCTGAAGTCACTGCATTCGGCATCAAAATCGACATTCTCCTGAACAACGCGGGAATCATGGCGGTGCCATATAAGAAGATCAACGGGTATGAGAGCCAATTCGTCGCGTACGTGACTTCTCTTTTTATCTGCGATCTGTACACCGACATTTCAATGTCTGACTCGCCTAGGAACCACCTCGGTCACTTTCTCTTCACCAATTTGCTCATCACTGCGGGCGTCCTCGGGTCAGGCGCGCGCGTCGTGAACGCCACGTCGTACGGGCATATTCAAAGTCCTGTAAGGTTTGACGATATCAACTTCCAAGACGGCAAGGTGTACGATAAGTGGTGCGTATTTTGTCGCTGCCGATTCTGCATATCTCTACGCGTATACCCTATTGAGACTAACAACGATAAATTCTTCTGCTGCCTAGGGAAGGATATGGCCAGGCTAAAAGTGCCAACATCCTCTTCTCAAAGGGACTCACGGCTCGTTACCGTGAAGAGCGCAGCATTGAGAGCTTCGCAGTCCATCCAGGGTCGTACGTAGTTTATTTACAGCTCTGTGGCATCAGAATAAGCCTCACCATTTAATGCTAGGATCGAAGGCACGAATATCGGCACGCACCTTGACTTAGTGCAGGAGGGGTTAAAGAACCCGGATGGAACCTGGCGTTTCGTTATGGTTGTGCGTACTTGTTTCACTCTTTTCTTTAATGGAATATACTATACTTTTGAGCTGCTTATGCTTTGTTTGTTTTCGATATGCCGTTCTTTTCAACATCGCTTTCGAGCTATCTTTCATTACTTCTTCCAATGTGTTCTTCATATTTTTAAACAATTTCATCATTTTTTGCTTTGAAATTATCCTCGATACGTTTTCCCGCTATTTCCAGTGCCTCTTTGATTATTCTTTCTTCA
>JASFDH010001230.1:0-16090 GCA_036937195.1 Nidularia pulvinata
CGCCGATACCGAATATGGGCGTTGAGCAGAAGGAGGAGAGGAAGGAGGCGTTGTTGATTGATTTGTAGGGTGTGGATCGAGTGTACTTTTACGAGGGAGTTGTTAGGTATTGGTTGTTGGAGATATTTCTTGCTTTGTTGTTTAGCTTTAGCTATTGAACGTTTTGTATACTTTCAGATAATAATTGGCTTTAACTTGATACGTTCAGATGGCTTACGGAACATATATAACTTTGAGAACGGTTTATATGCCAGTTCAACATGGTATTGCGTGGTTCTATTATTATTCTTCCCATTAGTTTTAGAAGGCTCTTGCTATGAATGAAGCCATCACTCTTGTCGCTCGAGCGCGATCTGGTCCAGCCACAATGTTGCACAAGCGAGGGGCAAATCCTGAAGCCTGAAGACCCGTATCCTAGCTTTATATTCATACCCTGTAGCTCGATTTCTTTATGTTTCTGCGAGTTACTGCCAGCTTGCCGAGACTGCCTTACTCTGGGTTATCTCGATCGATATCAGGATAAGAGAAACATCTCGCTATCTGGCCTTTCAGTACTTCAGCTCTCTGCTTCCACGACCTCCAATAAAAGATTGAACCAGGCCTTTTGAGGTCCTTCGGTGGGCGCGGTGGTGTCAAGCCAAGAAAGAAGAGCACTTATTTGGGCTAGCCGAAACCGTTGTTGAAGTTCGTCGGCACTGACAAACAAACATACGATCTTCCAAGAACAGGTGCTGGCTCTTCAACATTGCGAGAACGATTCTTGCTTCTGTTATGCCTTTCTACAGCTTTCTAGCTCATACTTGGAACATAGCCGTCAGTCGGCAGGAGTTTTCGCAGCACCTGCTGGCATCCTGGGATCGAAACGCCGCATGGGTGAAGGAAGACCTAGGTTCATTCCCCCTGGGTCCAGGAAGGTCTTTGGATGCAAGTTAGTAGGGATAATCTTGGGAACGCCAGAGGAGCAGATCCATCTGAGGGACACTGTATACATATTCGCACAGCACAAGCGACTCGGATTTGACATCGAGTCCAAACCCTGGCACTATTGAAGATGGGAGATCTTTGAATGAGGAGATCAGCTCGGCTGAGTCCTGGAGGACTACGCGTACGGGTCTGGGGTAGTGGACAGTTACGTTGTAGTTGTCGAACGCTGATTATCCCGCTTTTGAATATCGAGTCATCTTCATGAGAAGAAGATCAGCTTGACTTGGTGGGGTATGCGTCTGAAGGCATCAAAAAGCAGGATTTTCTTGTGGAATAGAGGGTATTCCACTTTGAACATCGAAGGGTCAAATCGATAGCTTGGCTTCCAATGAAGCTCCTGGCACTGAGGAACGTACATAATCGCATTTGGATACCTTGCTATACAGATGTCCATTTTAAACTTGGGGATGCCCTGATGCTCCTGAGGTTATCGGTAGTCGAAGAAGCATATTGAACAATATATAGGTGCGTAGTGTGGCACCAGAGGGTGAAACGATTCACAGATTTTTCTGTCTAGAAATTGTGTACGTATCAATTAGAATCTCAATGATACTAGAAAACCAGTAAAAAGATACTAGGTTGCTTATGACTGAGCAAGGAAAGCTTCTGTGCTTCCATGAACCTGTACGTGAGCCGCATACATGTATATCATGCATCTGACTTACAAACGTTCTGGTTAACGGGGCATGAATGCGAATTGCAGTATATTTTGGGCTCAAACATGCTACTCAACAGAACTGGCTGCGCATCAAAACTGAAGTTACAAAAATGGCACCATGGCTGGCGAAATGTATCCAGAATGGTAAAATGCTCCTAATCCTATGGTCAGACCTTCAAATTATTGGTTCGCGCTGAAATAAATCTACAATACCACTGAAATACGAAGATCATTCAGTAATCGAATGCAGTTCAGTAAATCCAGTCGAAGATAGTGAATTCATTCGTTGAAAGTGTTGTTGTGCTACGGTGCTCAAGGCACAGAAAGGACGAACGAGCAGGCACGGGACTGGTGTGGGCAGGATCAAGAAGCAGTAGTACTTTTGGCCATCCGCTTCCTTAGGAAAGATGGTGCGAGGCTGATAAGCGCTGGTACGTCGGCGTCCTGTTTCCTTTCGTATCTCTTCCTGTTGTCGTCTATGTAGCAGCTAACGCTGACGTCTACAGGAAGCTCTACGCTGTGCCCCGCCTCTTCAATGATTCGAGCTCAAGGTTCGTGGTTGTTGTGTTCTCTATCTCATAGCTATTGACTGGGCAGACTTCTAGGTTTATTCATTGCCCTATGACGTCTGTGTCCTCCCTGCGACTCGCTTGCGAGTGGTGGTCATCATCAGAGGCGGGCGTTGGAAGTGTCGCTGGAGGCCGCCATGCCGCCAAAGTGCAAACAATGAGGTGGTTGTGCAAAAAGTTCGCATACTCCTTCAACATACCCATCTCCTCGCCAGCCAACCCCCCGCCATTCCTTGCGCTCCTTCGTTACATACCACCTGCAGCCTCCATCGATTCTTCATTCCTTCAGCTACCATGCTCGCATTCTTCACTACCTTCCACTCCCTCTTTTTCGTCGCTGAGAAGGCTCACTCTATTCTTTCCCCCCTCCTCCCATATTCCTCTTCCTAGCGTCTCTCCCCACTACCGATACACTCTTCACTCCCTACCCCAGATTCCTTCGCCCCATCATTCATATCCTCCTCCACCGTGCTGTACACATCGTCACCATTACCTTCTGCCTACTACTCGAACCATTCACTACATTTCTTCTCCCCTCGTCCTCCAAATTATCAGTCCCCGCCTCCTCATCTTCCTTAACCTCCCTTGCCTCTCCCCATGCATCGCAGACCCCCACAATGTTACGAGTACGTTGTGCCCCGACGTGCTCTCCCTCACTCAATGCGCACAAGAGAATACGTTTGCATGTGCTTCTTCTCAGTCTGCCATCAATACTCGCACCTTATTACTACAGGCACCCCTTAACGAGATAGCTGCTGCTGAGGTGAAGAACACGGTCGAGGTTGAGATCGTAGCCAGTGTCAAGGATGAGCAAAAGGAGCTGTTAGAGCACCTTGATGACGCGATCGACTCCCCCAAATGCAAAGACGCCGCAGAGTCGGGCGCCATCGATGTACGCCATTTACATCCTTACAATTGGGTTATATGCTAACCACTTTCTTTCATTCAGCTCACCCCTCCTGCAGGGCCCACCATAATTATCCCCGACCCCCGCGTCCCATCCCCCGCTGCTGACATCCCGTCGGTGGTGGTGTATATAGAAATTGTACCTACTCCTGCTTCTATCCCTGCATCCACATTTGCACCTGCACCTGCACCTGCACCTACACCATCTGCTCCTCGCGAGCGCCCCGCTGCTGGTCCAGAGCCTGCTTCACCTCGATACACCCTCCCCTCCAGCGCGGCTCCCGTCCCTTGCGCTCCCTCCCCCCCCTCCTCCGCGCGTATCTTCTCGTCCTCTCCCGCTGCTTCCACCGAGAAGGATAACTTCCTTGACCGCGGAGGGGTTTCTTCCTCCATGTGGACCGCTCCCATATCCCAAATACCTGCTGAAGTCGTGCAGCCGGAGCCCAGTCTGGTCCCCGTCGAGAAGGACGACTTCTCTGACCGCGGGGACCTTTCTTCGTCTATCTAGGCCGACTTGCCCACGTCGAGCACACCTACCAAAATCGCGCAGTTGGAATCCAAAGATAGGTTCCATACCGAGCCCAAGCGACTGTGCCGCGATATGGGCTTTGGTGCCTGCTCCTGTAAAGCAGGTAAAGCCCTCGCCGGTATGTTTTTATATTCACTGTGACTTTGACAAATGTGTCCACACAACACGATGTTCTAGCCTTCTCGCTCGAATCATATCACCACAGGTCGCCACCCTAGACGGAAGTTGGGATCATATTTAAGAGTCATTTCGGGACCGCTTCTCAGTACACCTTCCCAGTCCACTGAGCAACTCATCTCGGTAGTTCTTACAGTAAGTTTCTTCTCGATTCTCACAACATATCATAGCACTCACTATACACATAGGTCGAAACTCCTGCTGCGAGAATCCTCGTACTATCCACCCCACTGTTCATATCCCGGCCTCTCGTTGCTTTCTATAGTGGAGCTGAGGATCGCAATGGCAACGACGACGAAGAGGATGAGATCGATTTCATTAGCAACGAGGTGTGGTGGCATCAATGTGGGCAGAAAACCAGCCTTGCTCATTCTTCTGTCTGTCTTCGTCTCCAGCAGGTTCTACAGTCGAGAAAGTGATCATAGGAGACCGAAGAGGAGCAGCGGCCTCCATCTAGGTCAATAGGCCATCTGAGCACAAGATAGGGAGGAACTCAGGAAGTATCCCCAAGACGTCGCCGCGCCGTACGGACAGGGATGACTTCCCAGGCTATCGAAGAGGAGTAGCGGCCTCCTTATGAGCAGATAAGCCCTCTGACTCCAAGACAGGGAGAATCTCAGGAAGCCCCCGAAAAGCGCAATTGGTTCAGCTGCTTCTACGCGTACAAGCAGCGCCCCACCGTCCCGGTCAGTCGTCACCTGCTCGAGCTGCGTCATATAAGACTGCCCCGTCTCATGTTCGTTTTTATTTGTATTCTAGTTGACCACGAAGCTGATTTCTGATTCAGTACAATCAACCACTGCTACCTCGCTCGTCTCCTGTCTATGACGCCGGGGAGTCGTCTTGATCTACTATCCAGTATTCTTCCTCGCCCTCTATTCCCTCGGCACTTGAGGGAATACAAGCCTCCTCCTGCCACACGGGACGTCGCTCCCGCCCGAAGCTCTTCGGCCCCGAGAACCCCAGCGCGATCCTCTCCTAGTACCCCAGCAGGTCCCTACCCCAAGACCCCTACCCCTGCCCCCACCCGTTCCAGTCCCGACTCCACCTCACGCAGTCCAGCGGGTTGGGGAATATAATATGGGGCGAGGTGGATAACCCATCCGCCAACGAAAAGGATCAGTATGATTTCCTAGCCAATCGCAGAGGGACAGGTACTTCTATGTGAGCGTCCGCACCTGTCATCAACACCTACAGGTCTCAGCGTCACATCCCCGACGAAGGCGTCGCTGAGGAACGTGCTATTCATTTCTGTCTGCTGCAGTTACCGATCTTGTTTTCATTTCTTATTTCTCTTGTATGTTTACACTTCACACTGGATAAAAGGATATTCTACACTACTTGTAGATTTCCGTATTGGCCATAGCCCAAAATATATTTATGATTTGAGATAATTAGGAGCATAGAATGCACAGCTTAAAATACAAATGACTTGCGATAACCCCCTGTGATACATATCTGTTACAGGTGAAGAAACTGCATTAGGACCCGAGGCCTACAGGATAGCCCGCGTAATACCTATGCCTTCTCAAAGACTGCGTACCACACATCCATACTTCGAACACGCTTGCTGTCGCCCTCGACCACTTCCAAGCTCTTTAACATAGCATCCCGCAACGCGATAACCACCGCTCGCTCCCTTTCATCCTTCACGTTCTCCTCAACCTCTTTAACAAAACCCTTATAGGCAACAGCGCCGACCTCCCAGCGCCCATCCAGCAAACCTTCATTCGGGGTAACCTCTCCCTCACGGACAACCTTCAACCCTATATCTTCCGCCAGCTTCTTGATCGCTGCTCCCGAAACGACCGTCCGTACGTTAGAGACAGTCTCAGGTTTGCGGCATTCCAAAGAAGCCTGAGTAAGAGCAGACAACACGTGCGGCAGTGCCGAGCGCGTAGAGGAGGACAGCGACCACTCGGCGACATATACCTGCTTGCATAGCGATCCGAGTCTCTGAAGGGTTGATGCGATGACGGATGGGGAGGAGAAGTACCACAAGCAATGTGCTAAGATGCCGATATCGTATTTTGGTGTACTTGATTCTGCAGGGAGAAAATCGAGAGGATCTGCTCGGATCCAATTGATTCGGGAGCCAAGATGAGAAGTGGATAGGTGCTGCTGCGATTGTTCAACTGTATAAGGTGATCCTATTGGTCGAACATTAGTGAAGGAGGTTTGAATCTAAAAACTTTATAGAACTCACCATAACCAGGCGGAGCAGGATCGACAGCGTCGATAGATCCATTCTCGCCAACACGATCTGCAATAACGACAGTACAATCACCTTGGCCACAGCCAAGCTCAAGGACTTTCACTCCAGATGGAATACCTCCCCACTTCTCAATCAAATCATGACGGTGGGCGATCTGGGCGATCTGGGATTTCAGGCCATTTTCTGGGATAAGCAGGAGAGCGGCAAGTTCTTCAGCGCTGGTGAAAGTCATCTTAAATGCTAACTTGTATGATCAAAAAACTGATCTTAAGCATGATTAAACTTTTCAAAGCTCTTCGCTTTATACCAAGTCCCATTGGAGAGTTTTCGTAAAGTGCCATCGATAAGCATGGCATTGATTACCATGGTCCGACTTCTGCAGATGCGATTCATCATTCTGTCCATACGAACCACGTTATGTACATGTGTACAAGCCATCAAGCCAGCACCGATTCTGTCAATCATACGTATAGCAGAGCGGCGGGAGATCGTGGTGAAAGGCCTGTCAGACGGAACTGGTTAGCTAACGAAATTGCTACGATGTTTCAGTAGCACCAGCCTCAGAAACCTGTCTCCCCACGCTTAGTCGGTCAAATTCCATCAAATGCTCTGCAGAAGCAGTCACGTCATATAGGGGATTTGATAAATTCTTGGAATGAAGAGGTACGCCTGAAAAATGCTACGTATTTTGGAAAAAAATGTAAGATGGATGGAATGTGCGGTGAAGGGAAGATGTGGCGAAGAGATGTCAAAAACGCACGTAAAAGTTATCGGGAGATGTCCGTTGCCACTGAAAGAATATGAAATGAGAGAAGAATGGAGAGGAAAGGAAGGAAGGCCATACATTACTCCAGAGGCGATCTAGCTGAGCATGATGAAACCCTGAAAGTTATGTCAGGTCTGAGCAGATTATGACGGCAAAATGTTCTTACAGAAAATAGGATCTGCAGCAAAAATGATAGAAAGAGTTAGAGTGGTTGAAAAGAAATTAAATGACACACCTACCGTTGGGAGTATATGCACTCTGGCACTCCTCACCCATGGAGGTAGGACAAACCCCGGCCATGTCTCCACCCACAAAGTTATGTATGTGATCGTGCATCTGCGACAATCTGAATTGGAACCTGAAATAGTCGCCAGTGAAGTTTGCGACTACGCTTTGAACGTGGTCTGGTCCAATTGTCAAGTTGTGCGGCTTCCCGCCTGCGTCAGCCCAAGAGTTTGAAGATAGATTGCGACGAAGAGAATGGGTAATAGGGAAGGCCAATGAAAACGAAGGGCCGATAAAAGCACCGGATTTTAACACGCAGTCCTCTTGAGGAGAACAATCCCCCGATACGCCGATACCATGAGTTGGCGAGGAATCAAATATCGAAGAAGAGATCAAGGAAGAGGCGTCTATGAAGGGATTATGTCCAGTGGATTGATTCCAGCAATAAAAGATGCATACCTTGCGTCCAATCCCAATACCTAATGACAGCTGCTTGAGAAATGAAACCACATGAATTTGGCAAATAGTTACTCACGGTGTTTCCCCTTCATAACCGCATGTCTCCCGGAGAGCAGTGTCGAACAGATACACAAACCTAAGCATGGATGGAGCATTAAGCATACAATAAACTCTCAGACCTTTAGAAATAGTGCACTGACCATCTATCTGTAAACTTTGCTCAGCTTTTCGTTCCATAAGTCAGTCAGAAGCAGAAAGTAGTAACTCACGCCAAGGAAGAAAATAAGGATTATAGTGCGCAGTCTTATACATCTCAGAGTGCGCAAGCGCAAAATCGTCGTATAAAGTGTGACTGCCTTCTAACAGCACACCCTGTGTCGTATAAGATAGGCGATTATGCTTGAGGGACGCTAGGCACTAGAGTGCAAGATGTCCGAGTCAATACGCGGGTACGTGACGGAAAGTAGAACAAATACCTTAACACTGGTGATCCACTTTACGCGTTGGTCCATAGAAAATGTTCTCCATTCACGGCGTAGAAGGAGCTTTGAACAAGTTTTAGTGGAATGTGTATTGGAAGTTGAGGCAAATACAGAAGAGAAGAACTGGCATGGCACGCAGAGCAGAATGATGAGGGCTCTCATCGCAAATGTCCTTGGGCGGGTCTAGGAAGCTGTCTCTTGAGACGTCCAAATTGCCTTCACCGTTGCCTAGATCGCTCCAGGTAAGTTCCACTCGTTTCTGGGCCACGTATGTAACCCCAAGCACAGTTGGAGTGAGACGAGTGATAACCGGCGAATTTGCTACTCAGGAGAGTCCTTGAAACTCAGTGCTTGCTAGCCTGAACATCACTTACTCCCTGGAATGAGAGGGCTAAACAAACGGAGGTAGGAGTGGGACCGGGGCAGAGTATTCAGGTTACACACGAGATGGCCACATTATCCCTTCCAGCTCAAGACCGCGTTAAAAAACCAGAGTCTTGTGACTGATGACCGATAACCGACAGAAATATAACGGAATGTGCTTAACGTTCAAATTTACGAGATCAACATTGGATTCTGGAATCAGTTCTGGAGTTCAGCTCTGAAAGCATCGGTATAACTTGGGTATAGCGTCTACCAATGTCTTGCCTGGCTGGTCTTCAAGAGGGTGCAAGACAACAAAGATAAATTAGTCTTATATAATCCTTTCGAACTAAATAGATCCGAGGTTAACAATTTCACTCTCTACTACCTAGTATCTGATGAGGACCCATCCAACCTTAGTACCCGCAGCATGAACTTCAGGTCATGCGATAAAAACTAGGGAAAATTTGACTCCATCATGTTGCCTCCAGACCTGGAAACTAAAAAGTAGCATGAAGCGCCAATCGGGCATCTGAAAATCGCACCGTCTCACTCGGTGTCGATAGAACATCAAGTAATATGACTCGGAGTCGGTACATTCAAGTGCTTGCTACTGAGAATTCCTGTATTCTCCAATTTCCTACCCTAACCATGACTTTGAGGCACTCCTCGTTGAAAATTTCCAAGCGACTGAAGCCTTTGTTTTCCGCAGCCTTGGTCGCAGCCTTACTTCTTTCCGTCTTTCTCAATACGGTTGCTCTCGGATGGCAGGTAAAAGTGATATTCAGACGTGAACCGAATTACTGTATGTTATTTCTCTTATTTCAATTTTTTTCGATGTCCTGAAATAGGCTTGTCAGCGTATGTTGGCACCGATATGCCTCGCGAACTTCCACTCAAAGTTCGCAATGTGAATATGGTGTTCCACGATGATCCAGATCACTATGCCATGGCTGGCGATGCTGCATGGGCAGAGTGGAACGCAATGCGCCCGCCCGGCAACGGCTTCATCTATTTGGGAAATTCCCACTATGCGTTTGGCGTTGCGATGTGGCATCAATTGGGTTGCCTTAATCATCTTCGCGCCGTTATCGTTAATGGGGACGATGGCGGAGAACATACGGAACATTGCTTCCATTATTTGAGGCAGAGTATCTTGTGTGCGGGAGATATGACGCTTGAAGGTGGAGGCACGTCCAGGGCGGTGGGCAGCGAGAAGGTGGCGACTGGCGTCAATGTCACCCACACATGCAAGGACTGGCGACAGATTTATGATTACATGGAGGCGGAGTATTTCAAGTGGACACCAGATATGCACGAGAGAATCAAGGAGTCTTCAGATGGAACTAATAACCACATACTTCATGGGGGACATAAGGGACACCGATAAAATGTAATTCTGCCATAGTGCCATCGTCCGTTTCATTCAATTATTCGCCATAAAATTCAAGTAATTTTGTCGTTCATCGAAATCATGAACTGAGAGTGATCTAGCGCATTGGACTCAGAATCTTCTTCCGAAGTGGCTTCTGTGTTTTCCTTCTCTGCGTGTAGGAAGGGCGAGGACAATAACTGGCAAATTTGCGAAGAGTTACTAATAAAGCGGCACTTTCATCACCCATCTTGTCGGACACCTCCGCATGCCGGACACCCTGTAATACCATAGCTTCCCCTCTACCAATTTCATTCAAACTGTGCATACAGCCTTTTATCTGCTCATAAAAGTGAGGTTGAAATGGAGGAACTTCAGTCAGTGTCATGTCATGGGTTCGACGCGTGCGATGTGCTTGTCCTTCCCGAGCTATCCTCGTTAGACTAGGTCACATCCAGGGGGATTTTCTCGTTTAACACGACCAGAACACGACCAGCATTCGTCCCAATGGAACGCCTCACAACGATAAGCTACGTTGCGTGATATCGTTACAAGAGGAGTCCGCCAGGAGTTGGTACTATCTTGTTTCAAATAGAATAATTGTACTTAACATGGCAGAGGGCATACCTGCAGTCGAGAGAAGCCGCCACAATATATATACGAAGCACAGAGAATTGCGTCCACTGTCCAAAAGAATCGGAATCAGGGCATGGAGATCACATGGAACACAGAGATTCCTGAATCAACAAGCATAGCGGAACGACAAAGCACAATAGTGTATAACCAAGGATCAAGAATCAAAGCTAGCTACAAAGAACATTGCAAAAAAAAAAAAACCAACAGTCGAAGAGAGGATAGGAAGTCTGAGAAACGCAGCAAGTCAGTACTCCAGACGTGACATATAGGCGGAATTAAGCCGAACCTACGCATCATAGTTATCGTAAAGGAAGATTCTCTGCATTCGTCGATGCAAATAAACATTCACCAGCTATTTTTCTTCTGAAGAGGAACAGTCCGTAAGAAACTAGCCGTGTGTGACAGTCACCGAGGCTTACCATCATCCATATGAGACTACATCTGAGCCTGGAGTCCCTCGCCTACCTCTGATACCCTTCCCAATCCTTCCGTGAGTATCCTATTTGCGAGAAAGAAAGATGAGAACTTGAAAAATAGGCTGAAAGGAATAGAAAATGTACTGAGAACATCTCGGCCAACTTCAAGCCTAAAACTACCCTCCAAGTATCGCCGCTATCGCATCGTCCTTCTCGTAGACCGTCCCTTCTGCATCTAGTCTCTACTAGTAAGCATAAGGGTTCCAACTTCTACAGCTGAAGATTTACCTACAACTTCGAATTCCAGCCACACCTCGACCTCGTACCTGCAAAGAAAGCACATCTAATAGTCTAAGGAGTTAGCAAGTAAAATGGGGAGATAGGATACGTGGAGAGAACACAAAAATAAAAAGTATAAGCAGCGCGCGATGTAGCTGAATAACAGAAAGAGGTGGGAGGAGCAAGGCGAAGCAGGACAGACATAGCTGAGTTAGGGAGAACGAGATATGGGGAGGTGCAGGACAGGGAGAGTATAGCTTAGCACTATAGGAAAGAGAAGCAGCAATAGGAAAACAACAACATGGTAGAGAAACTAGACAAGTGCAAGCAAAAGAGATAGAGACACAATGCAGTCGAGCTGCAGAGGAGAAAGTAAGGAGCCAAACTCCTGAAGATCCAAAAATTGAGGGCGAACCCTACCTCCAGAGCGGCCAGCATGCAGCCAGTCAGCACAGAGCACTGTTCGCCCAAAGTGACGACATCCATAAACGAGGCATCTAAGCAAGCATAGGCCTACAACAGCTACGGCTACGAGACCAAAACGAGCTTCCAATGAGCACAGAACACAATGATTCAAGATTGTGAACAATCGATGGACATGCCAGAGGTGCCAGTGGAGAAGGAGGAGGTTGAGGTGGATGCTACGGTGGAGGAGGAGTAAAAGGCGGAGGTAGCTGCACAAATAGAGAAGGCAGGCACGGGAGACGCAAAATAAGAAGCAGACACATCGTCACACACACCGGCGGACACAGCAGACACATCACCAGCCACCCACGACAGCCACTTCCTTCAATCCCGACATCATCTCCACCCTGACCCCCTCCCCGCGCAGGAGTTCCTCCATATCAGCGCGCAGCGGTGGCGAGTCGCATCCGAGAACGCGCGCATCGAAGCCCAAGATTGGGCACTCCGCGACATCGTCGTCGTCGTCGAGCTCGTCGTGGTCAACGGCAGACTGGAAGACTACCTAGCCATATAGGGGAGCCTCCTCAACAACAGCGACAGCATCCTCCTCGATATCAGCATGATCCGCAACAGCAACACACTCATCCCCAACGCAGGCGGTCTTCTTCTCGACAACAGCGACAGCACACTTCTCCTCAGCAATGCACCCCTTCACTTCCCCGTACACACGCATCAGCATGCTCACCGACGTCGAAAACGGGAACGTCGAACCCTCGGCCGTATCAAGGACACGAACATCAAACCCGAGGACGGGGCACTCCGCGGCATCTTCATCGCCCAGGAGCACCCAGCCAGTCAGCTCGAAGTCACACTCATGCGCAGGGTTCTTTGCTTCTTCATCGTCGTGGAGAGCGTCGAGAACGAGAGCAGGGAGCTCGGGGGCTGCAGAGGGTAAGGCATCGCCAGGCTGAATCAAGTCAAATACGCCATCGTATTCCTCATCGCCAACCGAAACACAATCCGTCTCGATGTACATGCTATCATCCCCAATACAGTCAACATCATCTTTAACAGCAGCAGTAACGAAACCCTCCAACTCGACCTCCTCCGAAGTAGACTCATCCATAGCAGTTGCCTTTCGGCGATGGCGGAGTCGGAGCAGAGAGAGGACAGAAGAGAAAAAGGAGAAGCATGAAGGGGAAGAGGAGGATGACGACGTAACACAGTTGGATTTGGCCACTCGGGCCACACCAGTCTTCGCTTTTGCGATATTTGAGAACATGGTTGTAGAGGTAATATGAGAGGGGTAGGGAGGTAGGAGCTTTTCAGCAAGTGAAACAAGGTAGGAAGATGGGAGTCGGGACAGAAGAAAGTGGGGTCCCAAACAGTCTGAAGTGCGAGACTTCATAGACACCGGACGTGTCTAGGTTTCGAGTCAGGCTTGGGGATGAGACAGAGACCGCAGCATGAGACCTGTATGAGATGAGACTTTGACGAGTCGGGACAGAGCATTGCCAGAACTATCTTATTGATGGGACCGAGTGGAGGGAGCTGTACAGAACGCTCGAATATTAGAAACAGAATTCTACATGGCGGTTGATATGGTGTTGGACCGGCGGGCGAGGGAGAAGTCGAGGTAGCCTGATCAGATTCCACTGACAGTGGAAGAACGAGGAGCAAATGAATGAGCGAGCGACGTATGATTCTCGGTCTCGTGACTTATGTGTTTTCACACGCGTCGCGCGACGTGAGAGGTTGGCTCTAGATCTCTCCGAGCCCTCACTCCAATCTCGCTTGGCGTTCTCTTCAAGTTCCAACACAAGAATTGCATAGATAAATAAATCATGCGAACATACACAATTTGATGCTAACTGGGCACTTGTAACGAATGGTGTGGGTATAACAAACTGCTCTGGCATATATGGTCTACAGTCTTAAAGAGATATATGTACAAGCCGAGTCCGGGCGTATATCGTGCGATGCTGGGAAAAATCGGGAGAAATTGACATAGCATATATATGAATGAAAGCGGAGTATTCGTCGTCTTACAATAAATCGGGTTTCTATCTGCGTCTTCTAAATGGACACTGAAAGCGACCATGGGATAAAGGGGAGGATAAACGGAGGATGGAGGAAGAGGCAGGAATGTGGGAAGAGATGAGAGAGGGCATGAATAATGACGGGAGAGATAGAGGGGAAGGGAGAGGGGAAGGAACAGAGGAGGGATAGGGGAAGAGATAGGAGATGCTCAGTATGAGAGGAGAGAGGACGGATGTGATTGAAGGAGGATAAGACGGGAGACGGGGAAGGAAAGATGGGATATTGTTGGGTATATTTTGCAATTCTATTTGAAAATGTGGTCCAAAACATTAGAAGAATAACTCACCTGCCAAAATCAAGACTTTAGGGAAAGTCTTGCATCAATCGGCACGGTTTTTCTAGTCTTAAAGGTCGCTTTCTTTATTATTTATATATACAATATCAGGAAAAGTTAGCCGGGCGTGAATTGATTGTCAAAAAAATCGCTTACTTCACGCAAATACGGTGCCCCAAGCCCGGGAGCAGGGTCGGCAGAACACTGTAGGGCCGGTGTATTCCTTCGTACTTGGAATGTCTTCTTCCTGCTCGAGACGCCACGGCGCGAGCCACTCGGTAAATTTCTTCTGTTTTTCTTCCTTCTCCAACTTCTCCTTGGCTCGCAGTTCAGGAGTCTCCCCGGCTTCGATCCACCAGGACTCGCCATCCTCCGACTTCACTTGAATTATAACAGTTTGGTGGTGTATATAGGAGTTCTAGGGTGTGGAAGGCCTTATTTTCTTGAGCGACATCTGGAAGGGCAGGGGGGTCCTTCGCAGTGGAGAGTTGGAATATCATCTAGGCGGAAGTTGGAGTACAGGAACCTTAGGAGTGTTTTAAGCGTCGTTGAGACCCAGATCGTCGGGCACTTGCTGAAACAACGAATCGCCGAAAGTTTTCTGCGGCTTCAGCGACAGAGAGCATATCGTTGTAGCCGGAGAGGAGGAAAGGCTAACCAGCGTGGGTGCTGGGGAGGATCCTCTAGAATCATTCTCATGGGCGGGTGCTTTGAGCTTGGAGATATTGGAGTTGACTAGGGCACCGATGGAGAGGGGAGAAGTATCTTCGGTAATGGACAGATCGAAACTGGACATTGGAGAGCTGGAGGAGCGGACATTGCACGGCGGTAGACATGGCGAAGAGTATCGGGCGTCTCCACGTTCAGTATTCCAGCGCGAAGAAGTACGACATGAACCTGTAGACACCAGAGATCAGTAGTCTATCTAGTTACAGAAATGAGATCTACTGACCTTGATGGAAAGCCCAGAGCCATAAAGAGGGCAGCTCTTTCTACGATGGCGAGCATTCGGGCTCTCCGCCGGAGTGGACCCAGTGAAGAGCGCGTCAGAATGAAAGATGTGAGCTTAGGTGTAGGATGAGATATCACTTCGGGCGTAACTGATAAGTTCATGTTGACGTCTTCGCGGACAGGCGTAACGGGTTTCCTCATAGTCTTGTTATTGAACACTCTTCTCCATGATTTGCGTAGCTTCAGCCAGAGGGAGAAACGGGTCTTGAGTAGATTTAGTGTCATGTTTCTCTATTGAATTGGATAGCTGAGAGTTTTGGAGGATACTAAGGAGAGGACAGGTTGTCAACAGCACCTGGAAGGTCGACGTTTATGTCACTCAAGTTCTACGTCTATGGCATCGTCGGAGCATTTGTCCACGTGAATAGGTTCATGCTGAGGTTTTGTTGTGCAGTTGTTATTTAAAGCCGATGCAGGAATTTGGGAAAGTGTCTTAGGCGATGCAAGAGAGATAGATGATTGAGATCGCGACGCGCTTGATGTCAAAGGCTTTTGGGTGCAATAAACGGAGAGTCCAGGAGTGAATGTAACGATTTGGAGAGCTTCTGAGTAGTTGTGGTTGACTTGGATGACGTAGTAAAGGGTACGCAGGATCTGGATATATTCTTGGTCGGCGCGGAGGTAGAGGGGATGTCAGAGCAAATGGTTGTATAGGAAGATGTAGAAGACGCAGAAGACCCCAGAGAAGAATTGGGGGCATCGAGGTCCTCTTGGGAGCAGTGAGGTCCTAGAGGATTTGATAGAAGGCGCCAGAGTGCAGGATACGTTCTTGGGCAGAGCAGCAGACAAAGAGCGTCCGGCAAACGAATGAAGAAACTTGATTTGCTGGGGTATTCTGGTTATCTAAGTTGGAGACTATCTCGAGGGTTTCGGGACAGAATATCCACCGTCGACCTCGGTGATATTACGAAGCTCTGATTCCTGGTTCACCTCGCGATGACCTTCCGAAGAACACCTTATTTCTGGAGTCGGCCTTCCTTGGTCACTGATGGAACGCTCGAGGCAGCAGGAATGAGAGGTGCGAGTCATGAACTCGGCAATGACGATCTGCTCTTCGGAATATGGTGCACGCTTGTAGACTCATTTGAGACATCTGGTAGGATCAGAAGTATGATTGGTGGAATCTTGAGCCTCGAATATAGGCTGAGAAGATGTACTCGGGGAAGGTACAATAGAAGGAGTGGTCTGGAGTTGGCGGCTGATACGTGCCTCTGGGGGGATGGACTGATAGGGGAAGAAAGAGGAGCGCGAACGAGACGGAAAG
>JASFDH010001231.1:0-16089 GCA_036937195.1 Nidularia pulvinata
CCGCAAGATTTACCCGAATCCAAAAATAATGCGTGGGTAAGCTATCCACGGATCAATATCCGGGTTTATGTAATCCACGTCAGTCCCTAGTTCATTGCAGCCGAGTATATCATTCTTGGTCGCCTCGCTAGATATATTGAGGCAGACGGATGCCTTATCATATCTCCTCGTCGCATCACTGTCGTTTTTGTCTCATCTGATATAGCTACATTTCTTATACAGGTAAGGCCGTTTCATTCGATGGCCTACAAATTGCTGAATGTGACTATTTCAGGGCTCTGGAGGAGGCCTGTCTGCATCTGCCGATGGGTCGATGAGGAACCTAGGAAGCAAGGCATGTCTTGCTATACTATCTCAACCATACACGTATTCTAATTCATATTGAAGATCTTCTTAGCAGGCCTTATCGGACAGTTAATTTCTTTTGGCTTATTTATGGCTGTGTTCGCAATTTTCCTCCTTCGCGTTCGGAGAGACAGGCCTCTGGTGTGGATGAAGGACAGTCAGAAGCACTGGTCTCAATCATGGCTTGTGTTTTCTGCTGCTATAGGCCTCAGTTGCATAGGAATTCTGGTAATCATCTCGTCTAACATGATCCGGAATGATGCTCAATATAATTTCAGATTCGTTCTTTCTTCCGTACGGTTGAAGCATCTCAGGGATTTGGAGGGCAGCTCGCAACTTCAGAGGGCTTTTTCTATGCCCTTGATGCCCTTCCTCTTCTCGTCACCGTTTCTTTATTCGTTCCATTTTGGCCTGGAAGATTTATTCCTGCCTTTTCACCCACTCCAATTCAGGTCCCTCAATCTGATATGGAGCTCGACAGAATGCTATCTGACAGAAACAAACGCATGCATGACCGTAGAGCATGATGAGCTTTGTATTTATTTATCGATGTGGATGTTATCACTGTTGGAAAGTCAATACTGCATGGATTTAGCATAGACTTTGCATAGACTATATAATCCGGTTTATAATGGAGAGACTTATTACACATTTATTCAATAGATGGCCTAGCTTTTGAAGTTCTTCGGAGACATTTGTAGCTTCTACTACCGGTATTTGGGATTAATATTCGTTCTCTCTTCCGTGTCGTTGAGGCATCCCAGAGATTTACGGAAGGCTTGCAATATCCGAGGCATTTTTCTGTGCCCTTGATGTCCTGCCATTTTTCATGACGGTTTCTTGGTTTGTCCCATTTTGGTCTAGAGGTTTATTAGAATTAGGTATCTTCCACCGATATATAAGTCTCTCAATAGCCTAGTGGAGCTTCACGGAATTGAATTCTGACCATAGTGGCCATGTAAATGACCATACAGCTGCGCAATTATTATTTCTATTTAATCTGGATTTGGTTGAAAATTTCTGTGTTTATTTATTACTTTCGAGACAGGCTATTGAAGGTACTACGCGCTGTACTCTCACTGCTGGAAGTGGACGATTTTTGGGCATGAAAAGTCCTTTACAAATGACTTTACATTTGTTTACGGTTTCCATTTTACCAAAAGTATGATTTCGAAAGCATTTGTTACTGTGAAATAGACAATAAGAATCCGATCACAATACCGGATTCACTGCGGATTTCAATTTGGCCAGATTGTTGCTTTTACATCCATTCATTGTGTGAAATAATATGACCAAAAGTTGATCTTTTGTTTCGATTTACCTGGGAGCAAACTTTATTGTTCTTCAAGGGTGAAAAATGTATATAAAATAGTTGCTGCCAAAACTGAATGGAAGTCAATTTTAACTGTTCAAAATTCACTCTTTTGTATCCTTTTTGACAGGGAAACAATTGAAACACAATCTCAACATTTGATCACATTATTCTGCATGACAAATGGAAATAAAAGGCAATAATCTAACAAAATCATAATCTGTAGTAAATCTGATGTTGTGTCTGCATTTTTATTGTGTGTTTCCCCTGGAAAAATCCCTCCCAAATGATAATTTTAGTTAAATATAAACAGTAAACTAATATAAACACATTTGTAACGGATTTTTTGCCTCAGAAAATTGTTGGCTCCCGGCAGTGTCTGCATTGTTGAATTTAAATTGTAGTATACATATGGCTGTCATGATCATGTGAATCAAACACATATGGCATAATACAGTCGAGGACAATCAAATACGACAAATTTTTAAACTCGTGATCGCTGATGAAGGCTGATTTTTTTGGACAAATGGCTTTCAGATTTGGACCCAGGATGGCAAAATACGTCAAAAAACACATCTCCGAAGTTTTTCCCATGAGGTTTTGGTTATGCCAAGTTTTTGGCCTATTTCAACGGTATCTACACTGCTAAATCTATCAGTTGAGGACAGCTTCAAGCTGCATCATGGCACTATGCAAGACAGCACAATGTCCCTTCTGCTTCTGAACAGCCCATGCTGCTGCTTTCCCTGTAAAGCCTACCCTGTATGCACTCATGAAGTGCCAAGAATGGTTTATGAACCTTCGGATGACATCAACAGGACGGGCATCAAGCATCTGGATAGCAGATTTCTTTGCATCCTTGAAGGTTGTCCTGGGTGTCTCCCAGTATCTGTATTTAACCCAGCCCCAATACTATAGGAGAAGATACGAGAATAAGTAATTAGTTTAGGTAGAATGTATTAAATGCACATACCATTTCAATAGGATTTAATTCACAATGGAATTTTGGTAAGAAGATGCATTTGTGTCCTGCATCCTTAATAACAGTCTCAAGCATCGATACTTGGTTCTTAAAGTCATCCTGATGGCTTAAAAGTCGTGCCATGCAGCAGTTGGTATTCTTGAATGGACAGACTGGAGAGCACTTTGCTCGCATCCCATCAACACAAAACCCATGTTCTCGAAGAGTTTGCTCTAAACCCTTTTGTTGGCTGTTTGCTGTGGTCATTTTCTGCACCTTACCACAATGCTCAGCTGTTGGATTTGACATGGGTATAACTGTATTGTGCTGGAATCTCTGCTTCCCACCATTGCTCTTGTTCATCTTGAAAGCTTTCAATGCATCGGGTGGAAGGGATGCATGAGCCGATGATTGATCAAAGATAAACAAGGCTTGACAGCCTGGGTGTGCTTCTTTGAACACAGGAATGGCTTGCTCTTTAACTTGCTTGATGAGCTACTCACAATCCCACCATGCATCTCCATTAGATCCTGGATAAATAATCTTTCATGCCTCTTGAGTGACAAGGCCAGTTTCAGGATCCCTCACAACCAATTGACCATTGTGCTCATTAACAAAGTTGGAGATGTGGATGATACAGCCCTTGCCTTTCTTCATTAGGATCTGCTGGCCTTCTTTCAGCCTTTCCATATCGGTGAGTCAGATGTTTACCCTTTCATGACAACATGCACAAAGACATACCATGCAGAATTCTTATGGTCCCATTGGTGAATGCAGCTCTCATCCTGCCATTGTCCCATCAAGGCTCATTCACCGGGGAGCAATTCAGGCTCTATACAACATAGTTCAGGTCCTTCAAAGCATATCATATGCCTCTCAAACTCTTTCATCTTTGGTAAGAACTCGTCTTCTTGGTACTTGATGACATTGTCATGCTCATGGCCATCCATGTAGACTCCTTTTTGAAGAACAGTCTGACTCCATCCAAGTTTCAAAATCCATTGACATGCAGTTCTTTCACAGAGTGGGTGCTTCATCAAGATGCCAAGGGATGGGATGAGAGTTTCATTGAGAGCACGAACGAAAAGCTGTGGAGTGACAGAGCCAATGTGTTGTGCCATAAGCCAGGTGTGTGCTGCAGACTTCACAGATTCATCATTTAGTAATGACCATGCATGCCTGTTTCCTCCACGATGTTCCACAGGAAGCTGCTCGAAGATCTGGTAATGACATGCCAGTGCACGAACTCGTCGTGCGAAGAGCTGATTCGGCTCTTCTGCATCATGCCAATTCACTGCAATGTTGAGACTGGCAGCAATTTGTCCATACTGTTTCAGCCTCAGCCTTGCAAAGACACGAAGGATCATGAGCTGGTTCAGTTGAGTTAATGATAGTGTTTTATGTCTTTCTGTAATATCCTGCTGAATTTGATCCAGCAGCTCTTTCCACCCTCAAATCTCAGCCTTTGGCATGATTGTTTCTGCCAATTCCTCTTCCCATGCTTCCTCCAAGTCATCAACATCCTCGGATTCATCAATTTCCTGTTGCGCTCCTCTACCATCTTCCTCCTCAGACTCCTTGTTGCTTGGGCAGCTTCTCTTCCTCGAGGCACCAGATGGACATGAGTTGGTGTCATAGGCTCCTCATGGATAGTAACAGGCTCAAGTTCCTTCATCAATGAACTGGCAGCCGGAACAGGGGCAGGTGCTTTGGGGGGATCTTCTCGCAAGCAGATGGTGACAAAGCTATTAAGATTCCCCTGGGTGTGTATACTCTTTCTATGCCATTGCTGAGTACAAAGAGATTTGCTAGCCACATCAGGTCCCTTTGCATAGGTTTTTGGTTGGCCTGCAAAGCATTTTAAAGACAGAAGTCACATTGAATACATCTAGTACGCACTTTTTTTCTCTTTTCTGTGCTTGGCCCTCAACTTTGCTGGAACCCAGTCTTCATCTCGTGGGTCATCTCCAAGATCTACTGCCATCAAGATCAACTTGGCCTGCAAGCCAGGCCTTCTAAGGTCATCCCATTGTGTATCCCACTCCTTGACATCTTCATTCTCGGTCAACTCTGCCTCAGATTCTACTTCAACTGCCAAGTTGTCCTTAAGGCTATCAAAGTAAGTTCCTGCACACCATTCTCCCTCATCCTCATCCTCAGAATCAAGAATCTCTATGGGGCTAGGTGCTGCAACATGTTCAACTCGTGTACACATCTCTATGTCATAGTGTTTGTCAACCTGTACAGGTTGAGAATCAGCTAGTTCATCATGCTCCATGTGCTCAGAAGAAGTAACATCAACAGAAGGCTTTTGATTTCGCAGTCCTGTGATGTTGCGAGCACGTTTTGGCTTGCGTCCGCCCGGCATTTTGGTGATATGAAGGGAAAATGAGGTGTAAAAGCTATTATTTGGTCTCATTTTGAACTTTTTTTTTGAGCGAAAACAGGCGCCCTTTGGCCGTATTTTTTGATCGGAACGAATGCAACTCGACGAAAGGAGTCGATTGCCGCTTTTTTCGTTATTTTTAGGATTTTATTTGGCTCACGCCAATTTTTTGGGGTATAAATCGTGAGATCACCTCCTATGGAAAATTTGCTCGTTGATTCTTGTTCATAAAGTCCCAAATACAACGTTTCCATGCTAAATTACTACATTTGATAGTTTCCTGTACCTACACAACTCGGACAAGAAATTTGCCGTATTTGATTGTCCTCGACTGTAGTAATATACCAGTAAGCACTCTCCGAAGAACACTTGAAGAACACTGAGCTAGATGCTAAAGATCATCGAGCCATCGAGTCAGCCATCAAAATTTGTTGGAATACTGATTAATACAAACGATTCCATTCCCATCTATGTTTTCTATATTTAGTACTATGTATCTCGCCTCATTATTTAGCCACCGTTATGCAGATATTGTTTCATATGCCACTATCTCGTTAGTTTTATTATGTAGTCTTTAGCTCGAGAATATGTGCTTAAGGACACTTATTTGTACAGTATTTACTACTCATTTGCTCATATCTCCTGAGCCTGCCTTCATCCTTTCAATAAAATTATGTATAAGCTCCAGTTTTTCGATTTCAGTCAAGTGGTCGAAAGGTAAACAAATGCTTATCGAGAAGTTCGGTGCAGGAATGAGTATTTAATAAGCTCTACTACCGTTAGTGTTATGACTTGACCATGAACCAAGCTCGAATCGGATCTCGAGCGTCCTCACATGCAATCTATCGTCTGCCCCTTGTTCGTTGAAACCTGAGGGTTAGGCTGCATCGCTATTTGAGTGATTAATAACCGATGAAATGTCAGCCCAAAGATGTAAGAGTTTAAAACAGCAGTACATACAACCAGATCGGACAAACATGCCAGGGTTCGCGCCAGAATCAAATCTTTGGTATAGTTGCTCATTACTAATAGGCCACCCAGCAGATATGATGAATCATCTTCGCCATGGAGCCAGGTCAGCATTGGAATAGACTGGTGTTCAGGTTTCAAGTTCGCGACGACAATGTTCCGAGTATGCCTTGATTCCGGCACAGATCTACAGCATCGTGAGACCGGTACAATCCTAATGAAGAGCGAGTAAAAGTAGCAAGGGAACATCAAACATTATTTAAGAAACCTCGCAACAACTGGAAACTGAAGAGATGACACGGAAGCAAATTCAGAAATAACCTAGGGGTCGGTACCAGAAGCAAAATGTCCGGATATAAACACAGAAACAATATCATGTCAGCCTCCTCATCGACGATGACACGGTAGGAGCAGCACTCATGATACAACAGGGTGAATATACTCTAAGCTTGAACGCGTCGGTGTGATTAAATAAAAGGGACGCACTTAATTTCATAGTCGCATTCGCTACTAGCAACAGCCGAACTACGATCCAAGCGCAATAAGTCACCGAACTGCGAGACACATCACTCAGCTTGAGCAGCTGGATTCATAATCACAAGAGGTTCGAAGATCTTGATGGAACACCACAAATAGAGCGTAGATAGTGACCAGCCGCGGATGCATGAATACTAAGTTCCATGATAACCGACGACGATTCGGCATTCACTAGCAATATTCAATATTCAACACTCATATGTAAGAGAGCTCAAACAAATAAATGCCAAACACGCCCTTACAGCATAAATACAAAGTTCAAGCGGCAAGAAGGCATTTCAAACACATCCCTGCCAACGGCGCATCACGCATCATAATTCTGCATCATTGACGTTCACCGGAAGCACAAGACCCGAAGAATCCAAAGTGCCCTGAGTGGGACGCGAGGTCAGGAGCGCGTGCACCCTACAAAGGAAGGCTGAGATTGTTGAGATGGCATGTTACGACTACAGAGATGCTTGCACTCGTGAAACCGAGGTCATATAAGTTCGAAGCGAGATAAATGAAATTCAGCGAGAGGAACGACTGGTCACAAGCGGGAAGTTCGACTCAAGTATTATATCTGACGGCCTCTCCACAGATACCCTTGCATGGCAGATAGATGTACATGTTGCATAGGTGTTGCACTAAGCACCAAAGGGCCGGAGATAAATATAGATTAACATGAAACGGAATTTCGGAACGAGTCGCGACATACAGGGAGGAAGGAGTTTGAGATAATAGGAGGCGGACAACGACTAGGGTAGAACTGGAGAAGATTCAGATGCTCGAGAGATGGATGAATGCTGAAATAGAAAAACCAAACGGAAGTTGATGGGACTGAAAGCCGCGTGAGACCACCTCATGCTCGCACACAAAGATACCCCGTAAGTCTGTCGCTGGGCACGGTAGATGCGCCACAGTGAAGATGGAAGTCCAGAGTAGATAGTCAAAATTTGGACAAAGGAACGGAAGGAGCAGCTCGAAGCTCGGAGACTCGTTCATTGACAGAAGATGGTCTGTTCCCGCATGGGAAATTTCTCCCCTAGCCTCGCACCCGCTATACTGGGATATCCATGTAACATCAGAAATACCTCCTGGTACTGTAAAGGTGTCCAAATGAGCAGAAGAGGCTGGACTTTGAGATATAGACGAGGGCTGAAACGGAAGGGAACTTGTGGTTCCGTGCGGGTTATGGGGAGATTCTTTCATTGATAGAACATGAAGTGTTTCCTGCAGAAGACTTGTCTCCTCTTCCACGCCGACAGCGTGAGATGGATGTACAGTGTTCAGGACGCTTCCTGATTCTCTGGAGATACTGCAGTGAGCAAGATGTTCGCGAGATAGATGGACAGCGAAATGTAGTAGGAAGAGCGATCCCGTGCGGAGGGTAGGGAAGCTCATTGATTGACGGCAGAAAGCTTGACCCCGCCGCCACACCACGTCCAGGGCACGGAAGCGCTCTGGATGAACATGTAACTATGCGTGTACTTGTGATACTGTGAAGATGCCGTGGCGAGAAGGAGACTCAAGAGATAGATGAGCACTGAGACTAACCGGGAGAAGCATCCCCATACAGATTGTAGAAAAGCTCGTTGATTGAGAGATGACGGCTTGGTCCTTGTCCCCACACTCGTGTCCAGTGTACGGACGTAGTCTAAACGGACATACAGCGTCGCGCATGCTTCCTGAATGCCGCAGCACTAGAGATTCTAGAAATAGATGGATGCTGAAACAAACACGAAGGAGTCAGGCTGCTCGTTCTTCGGCAGCGGAATTCAGCCCATACCTTGGATGAAACTTCTCCATTCCTCACACCAATAGTTTCAGATGAGTGTGATCGTCAAGGTAGCTCTTGAACGCTAAGATGCTATAATGAACACAGGATACACGCGATAGATGGGCGCCAATACGGACTGGATTCTGGAACGACTGGTACGAACCGGGAAAAGAAAGATTTATTCATTGACAGAAGATGGAAAGCTCCACGTCTGAGACCATCTCTAACCACGCTCACAGCCCGAGATAGATATACAGCGTAGTGGGTGGTTTGTGATACTGTAGAGATGCTATAGTGAACAGAAAAGACGCGAGATAGAGGAAAGCTGAAACATACTGCAAAAGCGGGGAGATTCATTGCTTGATAGAAATTGGCTCTGTCCTCCCACATTTACACACTACGCGAACACGGAGACGAGCATGCGGCGTCACCGGTGCTTCGTGATACTGCAGAGATGTTATAGTGAGGACATTCAAGAGCTGTCTGAACTCACAGAGGAGCGGATCTCTCATGCCTCGTATCTCGGACAAGTGAAACTTGGGAAACGGACTGTAGTGGGAAAGCTACGAGCGTAGAGGTGAGCGAGCAGAACGATCAAGGTGAGCAGATTAAGAAGGGGCAATGTTCCCTCTTTGCGAGATCTTACCTCCCGTGGAGGAAGTCAGCATGCAAGCAAAGACGCTGAAAACGGCAAAGACGAGGGTGCTATAACACACAGGCGTAGCCATACGATACATGAGAGATGTGAGATTGGGAAATAAGGAAAAAGGAAGATGCGCGCGGCGCAGGAAGGCCATCACGGGCAGCGCGCAGGGGCCGGGGATCCCGTACCGTACTACTCCGGGGCGCCGACGTAAACTAGCAGAAGCGCAAGGATCACGCAAGAGATGCGGGGTAGAAGGAAACAAAAGCAGAGTGCGCTGGGAAAGGCGATCGCGGGCTGGGCGGGGAGCGCAGGCTGTACTACGAGCCCGAGACGATGCGGGGCGCGAGAAAGAAGGGACGAGCGCAAGAATACGACAGCGTATGAAAAATGCCGTCGTGGGCAGAGCAGGCGCGTCCTAGTCCTCCGCTGTACTATTGGCTCAAAGAATTAGCACATACGCCGAGGATGAGGGATGCGAGAAACAAAGAAAGATGCGCGCAAGTGCGCTCAGAATTCAATGGCTTTGAAGCATCACGGGAACGAGCGGGATCACCTCTGCACTCATCCTGCCGTCAGCAGGGCGGTCCTCTCTCTCGGAGCTGGTCCGCTGGCCGATAATGGGCACCCCGCGACCTCGGCTTGGACGTTAAATCGAGAAGGCAGAAAATAACTCTTTTGGCGGTGATGATGCACATCTACGCCTTGCGACGCACATCGCCGACGTCTGAGTCGGCCGTACGCCGATCCCTGTCAGGAGGTCTGAACTCTCCAATAATCCTGAGACGACGAAAGCAAGCATTAGGCCCGCGAAGGCCAGCGCCGATATTATCGCGGACGCTGATCCCGTTTAGGAGGTTAGAACACTCAAGCTGGCAGCGCCCCAGGATGAGGTCCGCGGACCTCAGTTACGTCAAACCTCTTGAATTGGCGTTACACGAAGTTGCACTGGTGCAGCATGTATCGTGTCCGCCGGCGGATGCGGATGTCGCACATCAGTTACGAGACACAACTCTTGAGCTGGCCCGCACCCCGCTCGGATTGAAAGATCCGTCCCCCTGGCAGCGCGACGTGAGCGGGATGATTCATACGGTGACTCAAGACTGTGGCACTGCGCTGCGCTGGCTGCGGGAGCCTCGCTAAAACGAAAAGAGACGTCAACAAGCATCACATCAGACGGTAAGTACGTGCGGATTAGTACGACGTCCTTTCAATGCAAAGCAAAATAGTGGGGTACACTGGATATTAATATTTTGCGCGCGCGATGTATATCCGTCGTGGGGTACGTGAAAACGGAGGGCGTATCTATGCCTCTCAGATTTAGACTTCTAGTATCAGTGCGCTTTGTCGCCCTCCTCAGTCAAGTTGATCTAAGGCCACGCTCGAGGGTCAGCATTAGAGAGGAAGGGGGACGTAAAGATAAAACGCACCTGCGCACCGCCCTTCCCATTCTCCCATTTCTGGTACCGGACAGCAGTAAGGCCCCTTTTCTCGGCGAGGACGCGCTCCTCCTCCTTGAGCGACGAGCGCACGGCGCGGGCGGTGATTTGCGCGTAGCGGTTGTATCTGTCTCACATACTCATGAGCACCAGCCCAACCCTTCATGCAAAACAGAAAGGAAAACGGAAGGGGAGAGGGACATACGTGAACACGTTTCTCCAGGCGCTGCTCATCGTGGTGGACAATGACAAAGGGGGTTGAAAATAAAAGTTTGTGCTACAAGGTAGCGGCGAGAGAAACTACGGGGACAACACAGAGCTTCCGGAATAGTCCGGATTGCACGTGATGTGAATTTGCGAAGGGTGGGGGGATGACGTGCGGTGATTTGGCTAAGTAGCGCGATGGCGGCAATAACCCTGCGTAGAGGCGAGTGCGACGAGTTGCCAGTGACCACGCCCAAGACCTTCTCTTCCTCCTGACTCTACCCTTCCTCTTCGTTGCGCAATCCAACTCTCTTCCCCAAGTACTAGCACGACTCTGAAACGGCTGAAACGACTCAACAATAACAAGCTTTCCATCTACGAGTACACTGCCTCTTCTACTTACGCACAAGGATTACCACTAGGACACCTTAACCTTAATCAAGCAACCGTTTACTTTGTTCCGTCTGGCATGTCTGGAATTACATGGGATTATGTGCTCAAGTTCATCATCACCGGTGCGTGGCGTATCTCCCCACGCACGATACATATGCTGATAGGGTGGTGCCATTGTACAGGAGATGCAGCGGTGGGAAAGTCATCGCTGCTCATACAGCTCACGGACCAACGGTTTTTAGCTAATCCCGATCCTACGGTACGCCTCTGCCTGCCTTATCATCCATACAGTTATTGTCGCTGGTCCAGGACTCCCGTGTCGTTTGATGCCACTGGTCTGTGGATCACCCTTATCATGTGTTTCCGGACGAGCTTCAATTCCTTCCGCCTTTCAGTCCTAGCGCCCTGACTCTTGATTGACTCGTTCGTGACACACAGCTAGGCGTCGAGTTCGGCTCGAAGCTCATAACGATACCCGAAGAGAACAAGATTGTCAAGCTGCAATGTGAGTGCCCGTATACTCCGTGTTGCTGTGCTGGAACAACGAAGGGAGATAGGATGAGGACCAGGAGAGATCTCCCTCGTTCTTATTTCGTTTCTTCGCGTGGTCAGGAGCTAGAATACAATGGTGCCTTACCTTTCATCTGCTGCTTGTGTCGGTGCTACGATCTTGCCGTCGGCTTCGTAAAGCTGCTGTGAGACGCGCCTTGTTGGATTTCCTGCCTCTTGGGTTATACCAGCCTATTGAGGCTCTCCGCATCTTTGCATTCTCCGCTCCTTCTCCTCTCCCTACTTCCCGTTTCTCTATCCCCTATCCTCCATCTCTTCCCCCTTTCCACTTTAGTCTCATACTTCGAGCTACATACTGACTACTTTCTGTACACAGGTTGGGACACAGCAGGCACGGAATCCTTCCGCTCTATCACGCGCTCATACTACCGCGGCGCGGCGGGGTGCCTATTGGTGTACGATGTTACATCCAGGAAGAGTACGTATCTTCTACTTTTTGGTACCTATGTTCTATTACCTCTCTTTCTTCCTTATTTTTTCTCTTTCTTCTCTTCTCAAATTGGTTGCATGGTTGATCCCATAACCTTCTTAATCGGTGGTTGGAGAGCTTTCTTGATTTGTTATGTGCTTTGCGAGCATTTGGACTCGCCTGCAGGAGTGGCTTGCTCTGAGTGATTGGTTGCTTGCTTAATTGCTTGTTTGTTCGGAAGCTGGGCGTCGATTTGAAGAATTTTTTCTCGTCTTGGGGGAGTTCAACTTCATCTGGAGGGGCTCCGCATCTTCTACCAGGGAGCCCAGTATCGTTCACAGGGAACTTGGCACCGTATGGAGTGAACCTGCCCTCATCTCCAGGGACTTCGGGTCGTCGTGGCGTAGTGCGGCCTCGTCGTTAAAGAGGCATTTTCTCTCTTTCTTACTTACCACATTCGCCCTCCTTTTCTTGCATTCTCGTAGATCGTCTTTCGTGAAAATATGTCTCTTCATTCTCGAACTTTGCACCCTTTCTCTTGCGCGCTCGCTCTCGTTTTTGCGTAACCTTCGTGCTCTTTTGTAGCACGCATCTTCCACATACTTTCCCCTCAACTTCGTAAATTTCTCCCCAGAACTTAGTTCCCTTCTGTCTGGAGAGCTTTTTCATTCTTTCTCGGGTCCCTGTTCCTCATTATAAAACTTCCTTCTCTCTTTCTCAGGACTTCCCGTCGCTTTTTTCGTCCATCTTGCCTCTAATGTGAAACTAGCCCTCCTTTTTGTGGAACTCTGCTGCTCTTTTTCCCGGCACCTGCTCCACCTCTTTCCGGGGACCCTCTCACTCTTCTTTCTATGATATCACCTCTCTTTGGTAGGATTTCCTTCTCTGTGTTTCGTAGCACCTCTTTCCATGAATCTTCCCCAATCCGGAAGCAGTGCCCTGACCTTGTCTCTCTCACAGGCTTCACCAACGCGCGGACTTGGCTCGCCGACGTGCGCGAGTACGCCGATCCGCACCTCACATGCATCCTCGTCGGGAACAAGGTCGATCTCGTCTCCGAGGATGGTAGCAAGGTGCGCGAAGTCCCCACGGAGGAAGCGGCCCTCTTTGCGCAGGAGGAAGGCCTGCTATTCATTGAGGCTAGCGCGAAGTCGGGGCTGAACGTCGAGGGGGCGTTCGTGGACGCCGCGCGGGATATTTTGGGCAAGATTAGGAGGGGGGTGTTTGATGATGATCGGGTGAGTGATGCTTACTTTTCTTTTGGTTAGGAGTTGTTTCTACTTGTCGGTTTTCGGTTTGTTCTTTTGCTGTTGCGTTGCATTTCAAGGTGGATTATCGTTGTGTTTTTTGTTTGGGGTGTCTATTATTACTGCCTTGATTTCGCTTTCCTTCCTCATGGTTTGTTATGAGCCATCTTTGGTATCTATTCTACTGTTTTTCTTTTTCGGCTTCTGGGAAGCGTACTCTACCTTTCCTGCACCATGCAATTGGCTTTGTTGCCTCAGATTTTGGGTTCTTATGTTTCAGCCCGGGTTCTGGCGCACTTTACCAGTTCTTTCGAGAGTCTGGCGTGCTTGGCTTGGAACAAGTCGTTTTGGAGTGTTCTGGTCTGCGGACTTTCGGGCGGCCGCGGTGTACACCGTGCGAGGTTGCATTTGTCCCGACTACAGTCTCCAGAATGCGTTTACCCTGCTTGAAGCGTGGTTTCATTTTCGCCTTCGCCTTGTTTCACTTTCACCTTTCATTCTTCGTGATGTCGGCTGTTGGCATTGGCATGATGACAAACCCCATCTCGAGCACTGGGTATTTTGTCTTTGAACCTGCAGCATGATTGCTTGGTTACATCCCGCTAGGAAGAAGCTCGGATATGGATTGCCTAGCGCAGGGTACCGGGTGCTGTCCTCTGCGTGGTTTTACTTTGCTGCATGAATGGCCTCGGAACGCAGATCCGCGTACTTGTGATGCCAACTTCGGTCTAGGCATTCATCGTTATATGTGCATCGCTTGGCGTTTAGGCTTTGTGCTCTCCTGTTCCCTGTCTATTTTTGGTTCTCGGAGCACGCAGTCAACCCACCGTCACGCTGGGAATCGTTAACTTGACGTACCGTGGTTGGGTGCGGGCGTATTGCCGGTTTCCATTCATTATACGTGGATGTCTCGGCATTGAGACCCATCCTAATATCTGGCTGTCTATGTTTCTGATTGTGGATTTCTGTTCCGCTTGACGGTTCTCGAGTTACTTACTCGACTGGGTAATTTTACCTACTCGGAGCATGGTCGGAGCGTTGCAGGGGCGCGGCCCACATCCGTACTGTCGTTTCACTGCATGGTTGTTTTTTCTCTTTAGTTCTCTTCTGTTGCTGTCTCATTTTGACTTTATTGTGCTCTGGTTCTCGGGGAGTATCCCAGGTGTTAGGTGCTGGGGCATTTTTAACTTCCTGCCGCGTGGTTGAGGGTGCCCGAGTCGGGGAATATACAACGCACTCGGGCGTGTCGCGGCGCGCAACTTGCGTGCCACTGTTGTTGCCGGTCTTATTCATTTGTCAAGATTCAGTCTGTATGGCTTGGCGTCCAATTCGTGCTCTTTCTCAGTTCCCTCGGTTTTGATTTCCCATTCTCGAGGTTTTCTGGGGCATTCGGCGCTTTCTCCTACTTGAAGCGTGGTTGTAATTTCGGGAACAGGCGTAGCTGCTTGATTCCTTTCTTTCATCATATTTCTAATGGTCCGAGCACAGGTGCCATTTTTGCGGGCTTTGCACTGACATGATTTCATTTTGCTCATCCGTGTTCACTTCGTCGTTTCTCATATCCACATCGATATCGTCGTCTTCATCTTTGGTTGCTTCGCTTCGTTTACTGTTACCATCCAGGAGACATCATTCGCTGACGCAACCCTATTCCGTTTCTCCTTCTAGTCTCCGGGCGTTAAGCTGTCGAAGCCTCCCAACAGCAACACCACTTTGGCGCTTGAGCAGGGCGGCCTGAAACGGTCGTGCTGCTCATGACCCTGGATCGTAGGCCTAGCTACACGCTAGCCATGTCTGAGTTGGGAGCGACATTATTACTTATTATTGATTGCCTATCGAGACGCAGGTGCTTATGGGCCGAGGATAGAAACGAGTGGTAGGTGGATACTGGAGGGGGCGATGCCTTGTGAGGGTTGGTGCAGTTTCGATTTGAGCGACTACTACGGAGGGGGCCGCCCACCTACCGCAGGTGACACTTGATGGGATACACACATATAACAGCAGCAACAGCAACAGACCCTTCCCGTTTTAATCCAAATGTGTACTTATTGCTTGGACCCTGTGTAAACATGTACGTAGTAGACTTTAACATTTAACTCTTATTGTATATGTGTTTCATCATCTTCGCGCGCTCACCCTTAATTATTATACCTGGGATTTATTGGAAATTCAGGCCGCATTATGCTTGTGTCAGTGTCAATGTCGCGTCGTCGCGTCGGGAGAGCGACGTTGGCATGATATCTATCTTGAGCTCAAGCGCGCTCGGAGCTCTGTTGCAGTGTCGTAGGCTTGGCGGCGGCAGTGACAGCCACCACTCTGACCCGAGAGCTATTTATACGAGATATAGAAAAAGATTGATTAACCATAGTACAGTACCGATAATTCCGAGGTTCTAGAGTTGGTAATAATAATGTTACAGGTAATAGTAGTAGTAGTAGTGGGTGGATGAACGAATGAATGAGTCAGAGAGAGAGTAACAGAGGGCCCAATGAATGATGGTATAGTACAGTGAACGCAGCAATGAATGTGCCATGAGTGTCGTCGTATAAGGCTAGCGTGAGATGAAGAGAGAAAATAGTGAAATAATCAAAACAAGAGGACCTATGACGCCTAAGGAGGCCGCCGGCGTGAAACGGCAGTAGACAATGCTGGAGAGGAAAGACAATGCGATGCAATGCAGACAAATAAGGGTGCGATCCTGAAAACTGCCCACAGCCCAGAAATAACAGCGTGCCATCCCAATTAATCATGCTCAATCCCAATGCCCGGCAGAAGGGCAAAGGAAAGATGGATGGAAGGGTAGCAGGACGGATCATCAACGGCGCCCAGACGACGATGACTGGCCTCTGCCCAATGAATCCCTGCCATACTCGTGCAGCTGTTGCACGAACCCAAAATTAGGTTCTGCCACCATC
>JASFDH010001232.1:0-16085 GCA_036937195.1 Nidularia pulvinata
AGATTGTTTGTCCATAATACAATATCACTTCGTCACCAAATATCCACAAGCAATGCGAATTACGATGCTGCGACAAATTACTCCCACGATGATATACCTCTCACCTCCATCCAACCTCCATCCAAGTTCCAAGTTCCAACAGTCACCAGCAATATTTCCAGATGTCCCGATTTATCTCTGCATATAAGACTACAAATCAAACTCCACGAATTCTCTAATTGGGATAGCTGTGGAAGATCATGCGATGATTTCATGGTGATGCAGCTGTCCTGTTGCAAGCCAACCGGCTCTTTTCAATATGCGTTCGACGTTTCCGACACTCGGAAAGCGGAGCGGAACACTCTTCATAAAGAAGCCTTTTTTTATCGAATCTGTGCCTGATGTTAAGCTAAATCAAGACCAGCATGAAGAACATTCCGTCTTTCTCCGTACCGTGACTAAGTATATTCTTGTTTCAATATTCTTTAATCCTGTTCGTCGCAATTAACTTCCTATGTTGAAGATTTATATGGGCGTACAATCCTATGCTCTAAATCCAGGGATATCGGATCATATAATATTCAGTTTTCGAGATAGAAATATTATGCGTTATCACGGTCGCTCACGGCCATGCAGCACGGTAAGTATATCCTAGGTACGTTTATCCCCATTTCTTTCGCCGTATTCATCCGAACATACTCAAGTGGATTTTCTATTCTCTGTTTCTTTTTTTCCGCTAGCTGCGCTCTATTAATATTCAGCCGACGGTGGCCCTACTCCAAAGAAAGGATGTTCGGCACTGTTCACGCATGTTCAGCTAATTCTTCCTCCACGTGCTAGAAACGTGTGGACTTACAATTTACACTATGTTCAGTGCTTATCCTTTCACTGACCTTACATTTGTAAAATCCTTTGGCGATGCCCTGAAATAGGGAAGCTGTCATTCTGAGTTTTTTTCTTGCTCAAGGACATGTTGCATACTTTTGATATTCTTTAGGTCAACTGCTTTTGGAACCTCAAGAGTCTATCATGTTCAAATTTATCCCAATCTATTCTTAAATTATGGATTTGTTGCACAGGCCCGGTCGCGCGCAGTAGCTTTATCAAAACTGGCCACCGCTGCTTATACGGGGCGCTACACAAGACGGAGATTTTTCAGCCGCGTTTGCACTCACTCCTGACGACTTTTTCTTTCAACCCACATGGGCGCGGGGCTGCTCGAGGTATAAAGAGGTGGTATATCCCCAGATCTTTCCAACGACATTCCAACATCTGTATCTTTCGATATGCTCAGTGCTGCCTACTGTTACTGTGCTCTCATTCTCGCTTCTGGTGCGTTGGCGATACCTGCTAACGTATCTTCACTTCCCGGCACAGAGTCCGCGAGCATTGGTCTAGATGCAACGTCTACTGTTTCGTCTGCTGCTGCCACTCCGACTGTTCCATATGCTAGTGACGATCCCAACCCAATTCTGTGGCTTCCGGGAAACAATAGCGTGCACGAACCTATCCGTGGTAGTCTCGGGGCTACAATCATTGCCCAGAATAATGTGCCTTTAGTTGAAGAGAACGCAGATATAGTTGCACCGCCGAGCACAGATGTCGGCAGCGTGTTCGTTTCTTCTTTTTTCATCTACACTGTCTCTGATTATTGTTTACAGCCCCAATGTAAAATGGCCGTTCAGTCTTAGTCATAACCGTCTTCAAACGGGTGGATGGGCTCGTCAGCAGAACGGTATGTGCCACTTCAAGGAAGAACGCATAATGTTGACAAATATCACCACGATCTCAGTACAGCAAATGCCGGTAGCGACTGGTAAGAGACTACCTCTGATATCTTGATCATAAATTAACGTCTGTATTAGCCATGGCTGGCGTTGATATGCGTTTGGAGCCAGGCGCCATTCGGTGAGAACTGTGAATAAATTTATCAACTCAGTTGTCAATAAAATACCATTGAAGGGAACTTCATTGGCACACTGCTGCAGAAGTATGTCACGGCTGTCTAATTTAAGCCGAAATAGTCCTTATTCACGTGAATTTCATAATTGTACAGTGGGCATATGTCCTTAAAGTGAGAAAATAACACTTCCACTAGCAGCGAGATTAACCTCTCGCTTATTATTTCTCTTGTATCTAGGGTTCAACACAGGTTACAGCTGTTAACCAGGACGGACAAAATTACATTTCTACCGTGGTATGAAACTCCTAAACTTCCGGATTCCCTTCTTGATTATCTAATGTACCGTTTAGAATGCAGGTGACTTATGGTATTTTCCTCCCGGAATTCCGCATTCGCTACAGGCAACTGCAGATGACCCAGATGGGTCAGAGTTCCTCTTGGTTAGTATTATATTGGAAAATGATATGCTGTATCATTATTTGATCTTCTGCAACTACACATAGGTGTTTGACAAAGGCGACTTCAGCGAGGATGATACGTTCCTGGTATGTTGGAGCTGGTTTATGACGGAATACTGTCTCATAACAACGGCACAGCTCACGGATTGGTTTTCCCAAATTCCTAAGGAAGTAAGCTTTTGTCGGTGTAATCGACAAGTGTGTGCAGAGACTGAATATTTTTATTTCGCCAGGTACTTGCCAATAATTTCCAAGTGGACCAGTCTGCATTCAATCAAATTCCTGCGCACGGTCTTTATATTTTCCCGAGTGGTAGGGTTTTGCAAATCAGGTAAAGATCTAGCACCTAACTAAAGTTTCTTTAGCGCCTCCTCCCGACGACCAACAAAACCCAATCAGTCCACAAGGCATAGTGCCTGAGCCGTACACTTTCGCACTCTCGAAAGTGAATGCCACACAACTGTCTGGTGGAAGTGTTAAAATTGTAGATTCCACGACGTTCAAGGTTTCCAAGACGATTGCGGTTGCTGAGGTCACGGTTGAACCGGGAGCCATAAGGTAATTGATTTTTAAATCACCCAACAGCTTTCTTATGCTTATAATTTCCACGCAGAGAGTTGCATGTAAGGTCATTGATAATATCATGAGAAAATCTTTCCTTTAACTCCATACACCAACGCACGCAGTGGCATCCGACTCAGGATGAGTGGTCCTACTACCTGTAAGACCCTCCAGTATTTTCTGATTTTCGCAAAGAAGCTCAATATTCTCCATTGTTTCTACAGAGAGGGAAATGCTCGTGTTACTCTCTTTGCTTCTGGGGCTAACTCTCAGACATTTAATTATCAGGTCTGTGGTTCTGTTCAATTTCGCTTCTTTCATACTCCGTACTGAATCACTTCGACATATTAGGCTGGGGACATAGGTTTGTAATGACCGCCTTCCAACATTACTTACGAACTGAGATATAAAATTACTAGGTTATGTTCCTGCTGCATACGGTCATTACGTACAAAACGTTGGAAATTCTACTCTTAAATTCCTTGAGATCTTCAATACCGACAGGTTTGAAGATATCAGCCTTAGCCAGGTGAGTTCTTGATATCTTTGTCTGTCATTCATTTTGCGGAGCTAAATATTGTCAATTCTCACTTCTCAGTGGCTAGCCTTGATCCCACCTGGCTTAGTTCAGGCTCACCTTCAGGTCTCCAATGAAACTATTGCTCATTTTAATAAAACGGGGGCAATTGTCGTGGGTCCCACTCCAAGTGTGTAGTCAGGACAAATTATTTCACACCATTCTATAAATTTATGAATTTATCTGCATTTGCAACCCTTTAATATAGATCGAACGCACTGTTTCTCAATTGTTTCGATACTGTAACCAAGGCTCTATTTTAAGAAATTAGATTTGAGTAAATAAAAGAGCATTCAATCGACATACAGTCAAATTTTTCAATATCGTCTTATGAAGAACTAAGTACTACCTCAGAAAAGCATACTTTCGGCCTTATGGCGGGGGAAGATCATAGTTGTAGTCCGTGACATGCAGATTGGTATTAAGTCAACTCAGTTCTGTCAAACACCATCCCGTGAGGCACAGTAATGAAATAATATCAGGTCAGTATACTAAGTAATTAGGATCTGATGTCGTCAAATGCACTTATGTTAATAGTATAATCAAAGACTTCTAACATGGAAAATACATATTTTCCTCAGGTGCCGAGTGTGGTATTCCATTATAAGGTGAAAAGATTCCTCATGAAATGTGGAGGCTGAGTCCATAAAATATTTTACCTTCAAGACTTTGCTGACTACATGGTGGCGAGGTATAATGCATGCCATCTTCTCTTCTGCGTGCAAAGTGAGCTTTAACCTGCCACAAAATCGTAGTTCCTTCATAACCAGAGCTTCTTGCGTGTATAAAATCAGATAATGCCCCCTCTCAGACGATATTTCAGTTTCGCACTGAAATTCTCTGCCGAATGTGTTAAACATTGCAGTAGTTTATTGTCGAGGGGACATAACTTTGACAAAATTGATGGAATGTCTGTGCCCCACAGATCCTGTAGTCTGTAAGTGTCGTAGAACAAGGAATGGGTAAAATTAAGTCGAGGGACACGTGGGGTTTCCTCAAGACACTTGCGTATTTCAGCGGAAGTCAGTAAATGATTGGGCACGAGTGTCAGCCCTGTGAGATTGCGTCCCCAGTGGCTAAGGAGAGTTAAAAGAGGCCCATTCCCACCAACTGTATCTGCAGATACCTTGCGAGCTGCTGATTGATCCATGACAATAAACTCCATTCTGCGAAGGTTAGAAAGGTCCAGAAAGTCGACAAGCATCCTCACATCAATTTCAGCCTTCACCAAAACCAAGTATGTGTCAAGAAAAGAAAATGTTGTAGGTGAGAGGGAAAGTCTACTAGGTTCAAATTTATCTCTCTTTCCGATCGAAAGACAGCACTGGAATAGGCCGGGGCACTGTTGTAGAATAGACAAGGCTCCTACGATCAATAAAGCATATCTTGTTTTGCCTTCTTTCGCTAAAGATTAAGTTCTGTAAGCCAGGACCAGGGAATGTTGTATTTAGAGAAGTCGCTATGCATCATTTGCAGAGTGAAGTTGCATATCCATGGTCTGTTAAGAATAGCTAGGCGGATTTCCCAAATTTGCCGCACCGCTGCACAGTCATTTCGGTTGTCTATGCATGGAATCTCGAGTAAAGGAACTTTATGTTTGGACATTTTTGTGAGGAGTGCAAAGTCCGGTAATGGCCCCACAAGCATGAGCTCTCTAAGTCAGCGAGAAAATAGAAAAAATTTCTCAGCGAATGCTTTAGGAATAGACTGCGATTCCGGGACGGAGTCCTTTATCCCCCCCATGACTAAACAGGGATACGGATAAAGGCAAAGCAGCCAACCGGTTTAGCCATTCCTCCATGGCATTGGCCCGGCAAATGGCTTTGCTTTCAGCTATTTGATAGTATATACCTGTAGGTTTCTTGAGTTCCAGTTGGTGTTGAATTGGTATAAGAAACAAAAATTGATGTCCACGATTGCGGCATGCAGTGCGTGACCATTCTCTAAACACTACACACGTGGCCTAGAAGAATCGGCGCCTCTTTTGCGCTCATAACAGGATTCCTGTCCATTGAGAGGGCACCGTAAGAAAATCTGTTCGAGTATGTCTTAAGGTACTCTGCGCACAGGGGGGATCAAGACTCGATGTGCATCGGTCATCTCCTTGAGTCTGCCCCGTTCACGATCCAGTTTATCCAGGGTATATTGATAATGGATTTCCCGTTGAAGCATTGATAGCTCATCCAAAGGACCAGAAGACAAGAAGCGTTTGACCTCCTCCACTTCAGCATTGGATGGGACATGACCGGTGTATAGAATGTGCTTGAACGGTGAAGCAGCCATCGTACATATGTTATCAGGGTTTCCTGCAGAAGTACTTAAATATTATCTAGTAACCAGTGCAGTGGACCCTTGTTAGATTTGTGGTGAGTGCTTTTGTACATGTTAAGCGTTTGGGCGGGGCTTGGAAGTTCGATACTGCAGGAAAATAACCACCAGTAGCCGTGGGGAAAAGGAGCATGCAGCGCTCCGAAAATCCCGAGAAGATGTAATTAGAATTTGGCACATATGTAGTATTGTCGGAAGATTGGCTAGCCTTCAATGTATACCCATGGGGCTTATATTTGTATTTAATAACCTCGGATAGGATGCTTGATATAATCTTTTTTCTCACTTCTACTCTATGGATGGCCTGCTTTCCATTTTTTAAAGGTCGTCCGGTCAGCTGCGACTAACCTCCATCATCTATTGAACAACATCCTGCAATTTTTTGTTTCACAAACCCTTACAAGAGCGGTTGGCGTTGATCTGCCCAATGCCGTTGTTTGTGAAACTTGCTTGTCCATTCACTCCGTGTGATATGGGAAAATCAAAGACCACCGAAAAGTGTATACACCGCATCAGAATTCAAGATAAGATCAAAAAGTTTCATAATTTACAAGATTTAGCGCAGAAAATTCATGTCCCGTGTTGAAGCTGGCATCCCTGCATAAAGCGAGAATAATCTCCGTAGAGACTAGCGTACATAAAATAGTCCACCTTCTTGCCGCGAAGTTTAAAGCTGAAATTATTGCGATGCAACATCGTAATTCCTTCATAGCCAGAGCGTCTTGTGCGCATAAAGCGAGCTAATGCCTCGTCTGAAAACAGTGAATCGCTTTCGCATTGTACCTCCTGCAATTTGGGACTAAGACAATCCCTTGAATTCTCCGGTGCCTGTGTCAAACATTCCAGTAGCTTATCATCAAGTAGGGATATCTTTGAAGGAGACCTTGGGGGCTACCAACCCAGAAGCATGAATATCCTGAAAATGCGGGATCGGTGGACATGATTCGTCGAACGCATGTAGTTTTCTCAAGACGTTTGCGTAGTGGAGAGATTCCAGTCGCCTGAGCACGAACGTCAGTGATCTGAGGCTCTGTCCCTAGCAACTAAGGAGAGTTAAAAGGGTTCTTTTCTGCTAAAAGCGGGTATATCTAAACTAATATATATATCTTATCCATGGCAATAAATTCCAGAATGCGGAGAGCAGGAAGATTCAAAACGTCGCTAAGTCGCTTGACATCGATATCGGCGGTAACTAAAGCGATGAAATATCGAGGAAAGGAAGTACTGTAGATGATAACGAAGAGCCACTCTATTCACTCTGGATGGAAAACTCGCACTTGGCGATTCGAAGACAACTGCAGAATATACAATATCCCTTGGATTGATAACTCAGATTCTGAATGCTCAGTGTTCCGTTGAAGATTCAGTTCTGTAAGCTGAGACCAAAGAACGGCCTATCTTGAGAGGTTGTCGTTCATGCGTGCAGGGTGGTACTGTGCATCCTTGGTGCGGTGAGGATAGGTGAATGCGCATTTCAAAAGGAGGAGGTTTATGAGCAAATGCATTTGGAATGGACCACGATTGCAGGCGAGTGTTCTTGATCCCCGTATGGCTGATGAGCGTTATAGATAAAGATAAATCAACTGATCGCTTTATCCATTCTTCCATAGTAGATGCGCAGCGAATGACTTTTCTTTTGACCACTTGACAGTAACCTTCGTAGAAGTCTCGATCTATATACGCCATTTCATCGGTATAAAAAACCAGAATAGATGTCCACAACCATAGCATAGAGTGCGCCATCGTACTCCAAGCACTGCAGACACAACCAAGAAGGATCAGTGTCTCTTCGATGCTCAAAAGAGGGTTCCCATCCGTTGGAAGGTACCACAAGAAGATCTCCTGGAGCACACCCTGATGAAGCCTGTGTACAGGGGAATGCCAGCGAGTGCTCGATGCGGGTCGATCTTCTCCTTGAGATTGTCCCGTTCATGGCATAAGCTTTCCAACGTGCCTTAAACACGCCCGATTTCGTTTTGAAGTTTGGACAGCTTATCCCAAGAGCCAGATGACAAGAACAACCTGATATCTTCAATCTCATTACCGGATGGAACGTGATTCGTGTGCAGAACTTGATTGAACGGTGAATCAGGTATTTTTCCCATGATTTCCTGTATATATTGTAAAAATTAAAAAGAAGGGGGACATCTGAATCAGTTGAGAGGTTACAAACCTCAATGGATGGCGAAGGAAAGCTGCAGTAAAGTTACCGGCGAACGGTGATGGTGTGATGGGCGCTCGCTTTCGAAGCTAACCATCAACATCTGTGGGAAAGCAACATGCCGAGACCCAACTCACCGACTCCATACACTGCACTTCGTGCCTATAACCGTTCAGAGCCTCAGCATTGTGAGTACCGTCTTTTGATAAAATAGCTTTAGGTGCCCCTATGGCAGAACATCTTAGCAACTACTTAGTACACATTCGCATTTTACATCGTGATTTGATTCAATTACTTTCAACCATTGCATTTTTACCTCCCGCACGGCTCAAGCTCAGGCATAGTTAGCCAGATGCCTTCCAAACGAATCCAGTGGTGGCCTCCCATACAGCGTCTGCAAATTCAACATCAGCCCTCATCCCTCTCACGACTTCCCCATCACCAAATAGAAATGCACTCACCGGCTCCTCAGGTTTATTCCCCAAGATCTTCTCGATCTTCTCCAGAATCTCCGGGGTAAGCTTTGGGATGACCTCGAGCGCCTTGAGGTTCTCTGTGACCTGCTGCGGGGAGGACGCGCCGAGAATTACGGTGGAGGTGTTCGGGTTGCGCGCGACCCAGGCAAGGGCGAGGGCGGCGGGGGTAGTTTGCAGTTCTACGAAGGCGGGGAGTGGTTAGTACTTGAAAGAAGAGAGTATTGGGAGGAAGCGGGAGGGGAGGGAGACGCACCTTCCTCAGCGAGCTTGGTGAGCTCCTTAACTTTTTGGATTTTGGCCTGCCCTTCCGGCTCTTGCAACTCTTTGATGGTCTTTTGGAATTCCTCGCTGTGTTGTGCGAGGCGCGAGTTTTCGGGGATGCCATTGTTGTACTGAGAGATGTGATTATTAGTTTCTTGGTTGTGAAGTGGTAGCGGGACATGAGGTGTATAAGAATGCCAGAATGTTCACCTTGCCAGTCAGCAATCCACTGGCGAGCGACGACCAGGTCGTAGTTCCGAGCCCGTACTTCCTGTACAGAGGACTACAGATGAGGGCGATATGCTCAGTAAACTCAACTAATCTTCGCAAAAGATCACTGGAGATACGCACTCGTACTCCTTCTCAGGTCTCTCGCGGAAGAACATGTTGTGCTGGACCTGCTCTGCGATGGGGGCGATGAGCCCGAGTTTGTCAGCAATGTCTACAAATAGAGGCGAGAGACATTAGCCACTGTTGTGGGACTAGGTTTCGGAGGTGCACTTACGGAACGCCTCCTCGATCTCGCGCGCACTCCAGTCAGAAGTGGCCCAGTAGAACGCCCAGCCCTGGTTAATGACGTAGTTGAAGGCGCGGACGATCTCTTCCATGGGGACTACGGAAAAGAGAGGGATTAGTCACTAAGCATAGGCTAGAACATGTAGGCCGATGATTGAACATGGCGGATCGAGGGTCGAGAAATGATTTCAGGAAGCGTCATTTGAATGGAAGTTATAGGAGGGGATGGTGAATAAGGAGAGTATAATAAACGTACCGGATTTATCGTGCCTGTGGGCGAAGATGACATCGACATAGTCGAGTCCGAGGCGTTGCAGAGATTCTTGCGTGCCCTCGATGACGCTGCAGGATGCATCATAAGAACGAGACCATGATCAGGAGACATAGGCAAACTGACTGCTTCCTTGAGAGGCCCCAGGCATTGGGACCTTGCCTCACGCCCCAGTAGAGCTTAGTGGTGATAACAAGGTCGGTGCGGCGCAGTCCAAGCTCCTTGATGACACGACCCCTAATACGATGGTCAGGGAAAAGGAACGTGCGATACTAGAGCAGGGTAGTGTACATCTCTTCCTCAGATTTCCCGCCAGCGTACGCCTCGGCGGTGTCGAACATGTTAATTCCGGCGTCAAAGGCAGTTTTGATGATATCCTGGGGAAGACATGGAGGTCAGGATACACGTCGACGATGGGGCAGATTAGAGACGCACCTTCACAGGATCGCCCTTCACCGTTCCGCCCAGTGTAAGCCCTGCAGTCAATCCACATAAGATGTCCTGAAGCCATAACACAGACGAACAGAGCACGTACATCCTCCCAAGGAGAAAAGCGGCACCCTCAGTCCGCTAGGGCCAAGGCGGCGGAAGGGCATGTTCTTGGGGTCAAATTCGTGCAGAACGGCGGGGGCAGACATAGTGGAGAGTAGGGATAAGTCGGAGAGTATGGGTAGTTGGGGCTACGAGGATCCATCTCATCTTGCTTATATTCGCCATGACCCGGGTAAGGTATGAATCGATGACGAATTATTGTGCTATGTTACACACGCGACGTAGCGCGCGAGGATCGATGGACGGTTCGGATCGGGAGGAGGAATTGCGGCAGAAGCATAAAGCCCTGCACGAATGTGAACTGCTGATAAAGCCATAATAAACCTGGAATGAACGTCAACGCGTTGTGTATAGAATCAGGTGCTATCTCCTTACAATTGGAGGCTGGAATACGAAATCCAGGGCCCTCTTGGGCAGGCTCTTAAGTCGTGCGCGCGAAGTGGGGAGAAAAGATGAGGAAAAGAATTGAAGCCGCTTTGCAGCCGCTCGGAGATAAATCGATAACAGCGAGTTCCTAAGTGGTAGCTAGTCCGGTCCGAGGCACTGTCTGGCAGACCTCTTGATTCACGACTTTCACATTTTCAATTTCGCAGACGAACGAACTCGAGTCTTAGATACTATATTCGAGATAATCTTACCCAAAATCCCCAGCTCCAGTATCCTCTCATCGATAGCTTTTATGTTTTGCTTCTCTTCACCGGGACGCCTGAAGGCTGCACGCTTGGTACTCTGGATATTTAACCAACATGTCGATTACACCAAATATTGCATACCCGGACGAAGGGCACAACACTTGCGACAATTACATTCACCGATCATATCCTGGCACAGCTTATTCGCCACTATCTACATTCTCAAATCGCGCTCTATGTAGTACCAGACTGCCACATCTCCGACCTCCTCTTCTCCTCCGAGCACATAGCCTTCGCAGTCCACAGCCAATGCCTCGAACTCTACACAGGCGGCTTCCCGCTCGCTTCCTTCATGAACTTATTCAGAAAAGAACTATCGCTATGCAGGAGGACTCGGACACACATTTGCTCCTGCTGTATTTCATACACAACACAGCACAGCCTGAATTGCGGACGCCGAGTTCAATAGTCTGGCGGAGGCGGCGGAGAAGTGGGTCCTGTATTCTGCGATTCAGGTGTGTCATTTAGCTATGGTGTATGTTCTGAATATTGTTTCGGATTTGCGTCTTGACTGAGGGCGGTCTGGCAATGGTCCTTCAACAGAAATCGCAGGCACTCGAATCCCCTCAAAGTGTACGAATACGCAGTCAAATATGAAGCTTGCATACTAATCGGCGCCGGAACAATAAGTATCGAAATTGATGAAGGAGGTCTGTAAATATTTGGTCGAGTCTTTGGATTTTTCACCGGGGTACTGTCGTCTTCTATTCCTGCACTTGAAATAACTTACACTACCATGACAAGAGACCTTATGGAAGCTGGCAAGTGCGATGCACGCCTATTCGTGTTGGATTGTAATGCGAGGATATAGCCATGCCCGTGTCCGCGAGTATTGTTCACGGATACTCGACTTCATACCCACACAGTTCATCGTCTGGTTCTTTGGCGTAATACTCCCAGTTCTCGTATTCGTACTAATTGAATGTTATATAGAATCCAGACGGGTCTAAGTCCGTGATGTGTATTCATCTCAGTGCTATGTGGACTTACTGTAAGTACTATGCCTATTTTACTCAATATCGTACCACCGCGGAATGAGACAAGTTGGATTCGAAAACTAGATGGAAATGAAGCATTACGATTGACAGACGAACTGTCCATTGTTATTTACTTTCCAATCCCTTGAACTTCTTGCTCAAAGAGTAAAAGAAGAGCGGTAGAACCACGGGTAAGAGGTACGTAGACAAGAATGCATCATCTGAATTGACCCAGAGTAAAGATTTGGCAGCTGACAGATACCTGAAGCTTATTGACAATCTGGGCACAGCAGTTTCAAAGCAGTACCGAAGTCGTCGTCGCGTTTTCGACAAGAACCTACCATATAGCCTTCCACAGAGATGGCATGCCAGAAGATGTTGTTGAAATCATGCTAATGATGGTAGCACTAGTAAGTAAAAATGTACTAATACGTATGTTAGCTGTGGTAGAATTGAAGTTGATGAGATGAGGGACATACCACAACATACGTTAGAATTACAGGAGTAGTACAATGGTCATAAATCGTCAATCACTCTGAATCAACTGGGACAGAGACTGTCCCATCGATGAGGTACATATCTCCGTTCGCGGCCTGTATAAGTGTTGCATGTGGTAAGTAGGTTACTCGAAGATACACAAGACATGGAAGCGGCACCTCTTTCTTGTCGAGAATGCGGATGCCATCCTCAAGTGTTACTCGGGTCCATTCAGGTCCTTGACCATTCTCCTTTGGAGTCAGGGGCTGGAAAGTGATGGACTTTCCGGGAAGAAGGGTAGTGTACGTCTGGGAGAGCAGCGGGATGCCGGATTGCTATTATTGATCGCGACGTTAGCAGAGGCAAGACGAATAGATGACCGCCAACTCACAGGAATGATATGCGCCCTCACCCACCGTTCCACATTCTCCCTCGACCGTTCATCAAACTCCTCCTCTGAAATCACAATATCGATCCCCTCATCTGCGACGGGGCCCTGGTGTGGCTTGCGCGCGAGGGCCATGACGGCCTTGTTCGTCGGTACGAGTAGGGTGAGGTTACGAGAGGAGTCGGAGAGGAGGCTGCTGAGCGGCAATTCGCGGGCGTAGGAGTAGAAGATGGATGCAGAGGGCTGGATGGTGAGCGTGTCGGCGAGGGTGGGGACGGCGTGCGTGAGGGGCTCGAAGGCGTCAGGGGGTGGCATGAGCGGTATTTGAGGAGATTGGTGGGCGAGGATGGTGAAGGGGAGGAGGAGGAGGGTGAGAAGGCTAGGGTGGTGCATGCTGAAAGCGAGGTGCGCAGTGCTGGGGGTCGTGGTGGTGGAGTGGTATAGTCCATTTAGCGGAACTGGCGTGGCCTTGAGGTTAGGGTTTGATTGTTGGCCGTTGTTTTGCTGCAACGTCTGACTACATCAGCATTTTAGCAAAAAATATCCAGGTTTCGGCCTGTTTTTACCGGTTTTGGGGTTTCTGGAAACCTGATTGGGAACGAAAGTCGTCTTTCATGACGTTCCGCGCTAATGGTCTGCCTCGGTGTACCCATCGAAGACCAGACACTTCTAATGTCAGTTGACTGTTGGATTCAAGAAATGAAGTTATCTTCCCCCTGTCACGCCCCTCCGTCGGCGACCTATGCATCCAATATGTATAATTTCGTTCTTCTATCTATGCGCTCTTTTCACCGGACTCACTATCCTCGTCTTTAGATCCTTTCAATGGCTCTACCCTTCTCACGATCAATGTAAAATATACCCCTCATGGTGCCAAAGTATTTCGACCCAGCATATTATCCATATACGATCTCAACTGCGAAGATTCTGTCTGTCTTTCCACCTTACTATTACCCCGATGGATTGAGAATGCATCGGGAAGAGTATAATGCCAAGGCTCTTATAGAGCTTCATACCTGCATTGCATTACGAAACTATGGTCCTAATCAACGTAAAGTCGCCATCCTATCCACTGAGAATTTTGAGCTAGGCGTCTTTGATAATCGCCGTGGTGGGGAGAATGCTTAGTGGGCGTCTTTTAATGGATGACCAGTTCACCTATTTCATATTACCTACGATGTTGTCTTTGAACAGGAGTAATTCTGTCGTATGTCTCGGAATATTTTGCGGAGGTTGGGAGACATCTGATTTATTTTACAGTTTAAAGGTCTCCGCGGATTAAGATATACGATTCTCTTTGCGAGCAGCTTCTGGTAAGCTGCCTTCCTTCGGTACCTGTATCGTTCTCGCACACGTTTTCATTTCTAGATGAATCATTAACGTACTATCGCATGATGCTAGCCCTCATTAAGGTAATTGATCTCTGTCTGCTTATTCTTCTTTCTCCCGCCTTCGTTACATTTTTCTACATTTATCGCTATCCGGGCTATTCTCCGAGACAACTCAGGGGAATGCCATGACAATCTACGCTGAGCCAAGGGCCCTTATAACCCCACAAGAATCCCGGCCCGGAAAATAATCTAGTTTGCCTACTGGCCGATAATGGAAACCAGCAATCGTCTTGGAGGCCAATGGGTCGTTACCTCGCAGCTAGATGATATAAATCACTTCAACAATTGGGAAGAACATCCATTGTAATATATTGGGTAAGATCAACCTCTTTCCTCCGTATCCCATCAACCTTCTATCCTTCAAACACTTTATATTCTATTCCGTTCCTCTCTCGAAGAAACCTACAACAGTTTCCCCGTCGTTCCACTTTCGCAGCGCAAAAATCAAATATATCTGCCCATGAAATCTTTGCTCTACGTATATGACCCCTGGTTCCCCACTAGAGCGCGCAAGTTGGACACCACTTTCGTCGGGGGACGGACAACATACTTATATCCAGAGTGGTATAATCAGATTACACCGCTGGCAGAAGGACAGGATATAGAAAATATCGAAGATAGAGAACATGGGATGGTAAATCTTTGGGAATTAAATGAGACCGAGTTCGTAAGCGCATTAAGAGGGAGTAGAGCGATGTTTTTATTGGGAAACCTGTGATGGAGTCCATCGCCCTGGGATGCCCCATGTGCCGGAGTACCCGTAATTCATCCTGTGCGTCTTTTGTCTTGTTTCGCCTTCTGGTACACAATAGTGTCTTGCTAATACGCTCATAACCAGATTCGTAGCTGGGACACAAATGACCCTTGGAATTGAAATAAATGTGACCCATAACATCCTACACACATATATTTTGATCTATCGTGAGTTTTAATATGCACCGTCTTTCATCATTTTCATTTTCTCTCAGGTACATCTATCACGTTCGTAGACAGAATTTTACTGCGTTAGTCGATGTCCTAATGGCTGCTATGACCACTGAAATCAAAGGGTGCAATTTCTACTTCATCGACATTCATTTGAGGCTTGAAATTATATTGATGTAAATATAGGTTCATGCCAGAATTCATGACAAACGCAGCCCTCGCAAAGCGTCTGTCAATGTTTATGGAGACCGAATAGGGGCAAAAGGCGAGTGAGTAACTTGAGTTGAGGAGTCAATTCAACAACGGATCTTATGAATTTCTTTATCTCACATCATTGAATATTTTGTTGATATCTTCCTTGGAAGATGTTCGAACTTTAGTATTTTTACTTTGTTAATAGATCCCATAGGGACGATATTGGAATCGCAGTGTACTATACTATACTCGGACGCTACATTGAAGATATAGCCTGCTTATGCTTCCTGACTCTCTCATTCCATCTGAGTCGGCTGGATGGCTCGGTTCTTTGCGCTGCTTTGTATCAGAATCTGTCCCTCTTCGATGGATAACTGTCCGAAATCTACGCTCATAAGATCTTCATTGAACAAACGTCGAGCATGAGCACGGGACCTGGATACATAAATTCATGTATCGATGCGCATACTAATAAGTTTAAACCTAGACTTCAATATACTAATACCATATGCACATATACATATATAGAAAAGCTTTTAATCAGGGGTTAATTCCTGTTCTCTAACACGGTCCAACAGATCGAACCATCTATCAGACGATGCAGATCCGTTTCCTTGCCTCCTTGCCTCTGCTCTGGAACCTTTGCAATATTCTTTGAGGATGCGTATCAAATCCCTTCGCCTCGTACCCAACCATAACCACTTCATGGCTGCATCTTCATTGATAAATCTCATTATAGTGTTGGCGAGATGCGACATTGCCTGATAACCTGGAAGAGCTTCGACCTGAGAAAATTTGGTGCTTCCTATGGATTCGTGGAGGAGAATCATGCCGGAAACACATTCATGAAGATGATGACGGTCGCCGCCATCCCAGAGAAGCTTTACGTATTCCTGCATTTCTTCGCAGAGTTCGAATGAACACTCCAGGATTTTTGCTCGCAGTGTGCTATCTTTGTCATCGAAAGGAAGAGGGCTCTTGAGAATCTGGCAGAGAAT